>JANFOE010000078.1:0-117500 GCA_025667525.1 Glebionis coronaria | reverse complement strand
GTGGTAGAGGTCATATCTGGTTTAAAAAAATATCCTGATAGAATATTTTTAACCAAATAAGAATATGCCATTTTCAAATTTTCAAATATATAATTTAATAAAACATTTTCTTAAAAAGAAAGTTTAATAAAAACTTGTCACACTTAATAAAAAGTGAGTTTTAAGAAAAGATTAAATCATTGATCACTTGATTAAGGTTAGTACTTGTTTATCCATACCTTAAGTGAAAATGGGTAAAATGAAAAATACTTGAACTCAAGAATTCAATTTTCGTTGTTTTCGTAAATGCTTGTTTTTACATATTCTCGTAATCAAAACTAAGCGAGACCGAAAAATGCAAGTAATGTTTTTAGGCATTATTGCATTAACAATCTCCCCCTTTTTGATTCCGACAATACATAAACTCAGTCACACAAAAAAACAAGATTTTCGAGGACGAGTTTATTCATTTCTCCCCCTTTGTCGAAGCAAAAAGGTTGCACAAGTCGGTGTTGAAGAAACGGACTTTGCAAAGACTCCCCCTTGGTGCTTACTCCCCCTAGCTTAGGGCACCGAGGAATCAAGATATGGTGACAAGCTACATAGAAGGATTAGTTGAACAAAAGAAACAACCAACAATATATAGCAATAGGTCACAAAATAAAAGAGAAGAAAACAAAAAGACAAAGATCCAAGATAGGTTACTAAAAAAAAACATCATACAAAGATGTATGGAAAAAGAAACAAGCCAAAAGCATAAATCTAATCCTAGTTATTCTAGAATTCTAAGATTTGCTTGAATTTGGCGTCTTGTGGATAAGCAACCAATGCATATATGAAAGACAAGGTAATGGCGGAGGGTGGTGGTGGTGGCTTGTTGGAGATCTCATAATCAAAGTGAAGAGGAGGCTTGATTAAGAGACTCTTGATGTAGCTCAACTCCTCATAGATGTGTGCCATAGCAAGATGTTGATATTGACAACAATGACAATATGTTCCATGGTGCATGACATTATCATGAGAAGGAGGAAGAACACTAAAGGGTGGTGGTGGAAGAAAAGATGTTCCACAATCAACATTCTTGGTAGGAGAGATGTGATTAAGAGTGTTCTTGGGTGGGTTTGGATTGTAATGGTTTTTGGGTGAGTTGGGATTGAAAGCAATCGGAGAAAATGAAGGAGATTCAAGGCTTTTATTGGGAGAGTAAGACATTTAGAGGTGTGAAGTATGGAAAAAAGCTTATGGTTTAAATAGGGAATGCTTAGGGTATTTTTGGGGTGGTCAAAGGGTTTGAACCAAAGATTCTCAAAAATGTTGGAGCAAATCTGGAGTTTCAGACAAAAACCAGAAAAAGGAAGGCACTGTAGGCGGTTCCTTATCTAGGCTGGCGGTACCTTATCAATAAGGCACCACAGTTCACTTATGGAACCGCCTGCAGAGGTTGTGTTTGGTGTTTGGAGGAAGATTTTTCAGCAAATCTTATTTTACTAGTCTAAATTATCATAGGGATATGCTTAAAAGCAAATATAGACAAAGAAAACATATGCAAACTTACCAAATAGAGATTTGACCAAAATACATAGATTTAAAAAAACGATGTAGGAGGTGTGTAAGACAAGACCTTAAGTCATGACACAATGATCCTACATGATTCTATCTTGTTCTTGCTATGTTTGAGAGAATCATACATATGAATTATGTAAGCTCTAGAGTAATAGCGAGAATCTATGAAAAATCGTTTTTAGATTGAATTAACAATGTCAAACGTATTTCTCAACCATTTTCGAAAGAAACTTTGAGAATTTTGAAAAGGAGAAGAGAGTGTTTTTCAAAAAGAGTTTGGAAGACTCAATGACTCAAAGTGGTAAAAGAAAACACACAAAGGGAAAGGAAATTAAGGAAGATGTTCCATTAATCCTAGACCTAGACGTAAGTAATTAAAAGGTTCCCTCTTAAGTGGCTTAGTGAAGATGTCGGCTAAGTTGTCTTCAGAGGGTACGTTCTCAATTGAAATGTTCCTATTTTGAACATTATCCCTAAGGAAATGGTGTCGAATTTCTATGTGTTTGGTTCGCGAATGTTGCACGGGATTCTTGCTAAGGTCTATATCACCTTTATTATCGCACATGATGGTAACATCATCAAGAGAAATCCCGTAATCAACAACCGCTTGCTTCATCCATAGAGCTTCTTGGCATGCTTTTCCGGCACTCACATACTCGGCTTCCGTGGTGGATATAGCAAGAGCGGTTTGTTTCTTGGAGAACCAAGAAGTTAAACAACAACCCATGAAGGTACAAACTCCACTAGTGCTTTTCCGGTCCACATAGTCTCCCGCATGATCCGAGTCCGCGTAGACAATGGTTTCTACGCCGGTCCCTTTAGGATACCATAATCCTAAATGTATAGTGCATTTAATGTATCGGAAGATACGCTTAACCGCTTCGAGGTGAGAGGTTGTGGGAGCCTCTTGGAAGCGAGCACAAAGGCAAACACTAAACATGATATCCGGTCGACTTGCCGTTAGGTACAACAAACTACCAATCATACCTCTATATTTAGTGTTGTCTACCGACTCACAATCATCATCTACGGTGAGTTTAGTATCTGAGGCCATAGGAGTCTTCGTTTAGTATCTGAGGCCATAGGAGTCTTCATTGGTCTAGATTCTTCTAATCCAAATTTCTTTAGCATTTCTTTAGCGTACTTAGATTGACTAAAGAAAATACCATCGTCCATTTGTTTAATTTGGAGTCCTAAAAAGAAGTTATGTTCTCCCATCATACTCATTTCAAACTCATCATGTATGATTTTGGCAAAGTCATCACACGATTCTTGACAAGTTGAGCCAAATATAATGTCATCAACATATATTTGTACGATTATGAGGTGAGGACCTTTCTTCTTTGTAAAGAGCGTATTGTCTACCATACCCATGGTATACTCATGTTTAACAAGAAACGCTTTAAGTCTATCATACCAAGCTTTGGGTGCTTGTTTGAGACCATAAAGTGCCTTCTTAAGCTTGTAAACATGATCCGGTTTCTCAAAATCAATGAAGCCGGGAAGTTGAGACACATATACCTCCTCATTGATCAAACCGTTAAGAAATGCACTCTTTACATCCATTTGTTGAAGCTTAAAGTCTAAGGCACAAGCGTAGGCTAAAAGGATTCTAATAGATTCTAATCTAGCTACCGGTGCATATGTCTCGTCATAATCAATCCCTTCTTGTTGATTATAGCCTTGTTCTACAAGTCTAGCTTTGTTACGAGACACAACACCATTCTCATCTAACTTATTCCTATATACCCATTTGGTTCCTATAATGGTAGAACTTCTAGGTGGAGGAACAAGTTCCCAAACGTCATTGGCAACGAATTGATTCAATTCTTCGTGCATCGCAATGACCCAACTCTCGTCCGCTAAAGCTTCTTTTACATTCTTTGGTTCAATCAAGGAGACGAAACAAAAGAAGTTGCTTTGGTTTTGGACTTGAGATCTTAGGGTCCTTTGATTTAAGTCACCAATGACATTATTGAGAGTATGATCCCTAGACTCCTTAATGTTTACTTCCTTTTCAACACTAAGGTCTTCAACTCTTATTTTTCTAACCTCTTTGGCTTTTACTACTTATAATTCATCCAAGTCATCATCAACCAATGGTGGTGTCTTGGGTGAGGGAGGGGTTTCATCAAAGGTTACGTTGAGTGATTCTTCAATTCTATTTAGGACAATGTAGGCTTTGCTAGTTTGCGAATAACCTAAAAGGATACCTTCGTAAGACTTTGGGTCAAAATTGGTAAGGTAGTCTTTGGTGTTGAGGATAAAGCACTTGCTTCCAAACACCCTAAAGTATTCCAATGAGGGTTTCTTACCTTTAAGAATCTCATAGGGGGTCTTTCCTATGAAAGGTCGAATAAGAATTCGGTTGAGAATATAAGTCGACGTGTCCACGGCATTGCACCAAAACGTTTGAGGCAAAGATTGCTCGTTTAGCATTGTCCTACTCATCTCTTGGAGAGTCCTATTCTTCCTTTCAACTACCCCATTTGATTGTAGAGTGCGAGGAACCGAGAAGTTATGGGTAATACCATGAGCTTCCCAAAAGGCACCAAATTGCACTTCATTATCAAATTCCCTACCATGATCCGTCCTAATAGAGACAATTGGACATCCTAGTTGATTTTGAATTCTTCGACTAAAGATTTCGAAATGATCGAAAGCTTCATTCTTAGATGCCAAAAATCTAGTCCAAGTGAATCTAGAATAGTCATCAACTATAACTAGGGTATAAAGGTTACCTCCATAACTCCGTATGGCGGAAGGTCCAAAAAGATCCATATGTAGGAGCTCTAAGCACCTAGAGGTCGAAACCAAATTCTTGGCTTTGTGACTTGAGTGAACTTGCTTTCCAACTTTGCAAGCATCACAAAAGTGACTATCAAACTTCATCTTGGGGAGGTGTTTTACCAACTCCTTAGTGACTAAAGATTGAATTAAACGCATATTAGCGTGACCTAATCTCCTATGCCAAAGAGTAGAACTATCATCTATAGTCGCAAGACATATGTTGTCTTTTGACTTCTAACCTTCATGACATAAAGCCCATGCTTTCTAACACCTTTTCCAATGACTTTTCCATCTTTTACGATTTCACTGTCATGTTCCGAAAAGATGACCTTACACTTATTGTCACAAATTTGACCTATACGTAAAAGGTTAAACCCTAAGTTATCTACGTGCTCAACATTTTCAATGGTCATAGAGTCAAGAGAAACCGTACCTTTGCCAATGATATTACCACGTAGACTACTTGCAAATGTGACGTTACCTCCATCATATGCTTTGTAATGCGAGAACAAACTTCGATTACCCGTCATGTGTTTAGAACATCCACTATCCTTAATCCACTCGTCGGGCTCCAAATCAATTCCCAAGCATATCTAGGTAACAACATACAAGATCAAACATTTGGTCCCCAATACCTCATGGGTCCAAAATTGTTAGTTCCAAACATACCTTGCATTTGGTTGGGATGGATGAATGAAGGAGGGGTTCCCCATGGAGAACAAAATGGAGGAGGGTAGTAATTCATATAACCATTTTGTTGTTCGTTATTTCTCCTGGGTGTATTTGATCTAGGTTTAGAGTTATGATCATTTCTTCTAGGTGTTGGGGTTTTACTTCTAGATCGTGAATTGTTTTGATTATCTCTTCTAGGCGTTGTCGTTCTACTTCTAGGCTTAGACTCATTCTGTATTCTAGGTGGAGTAGAAGATGGTCTTGATAAACTTCTATTTCCCATGAGAGGTTTACTTAATGGCTTGTAGAACTTATCAATAGCATTGTCGTCAAGTATGGGTAATTTTTACCTTATTAACAGTAAGATGCTTTGGTTTTTCACTTAATTTAGATTTTTCAGAAAGTTCATGATTTCCACAAAACTCATCTTCTGGCCGCGGTACCTTATCTATGACGGCGGTTCCATAGTGATAAGGAACCGCCCCATACAATCTGGGACCGCGTACAGTGTGTGATTTTTGTGAAAATCTGACTTGTTTAGGTTCACTAGTTGAGGCTTCATTTGAGTTAAAACCTAGACCAAGTCATTCCTTAGAATGAACTTGTTTGTTTAACATATCATTAAGAGCACTAGTACCTTTCATGAACTTTTCCAATTTAATGGAGGTGCTCTTGAGATCTTCATTCTCTAATCTAAGTTTCTCACAACTTAAGCAACCTAAATCCACTTCTTTATTTTTCTCAAGTATTTTTCTCCCTAAGTTCATTGATCTCATTTTCAAGCTTAGTTTTGGTTGATTTTAAGGTTTTATTCTTTTCTATGAATTTAAGACTAAGTTTGTGTAAACTATCATATTTGCCTTCAAATTCAATATCATCAAAAGTGGAGCTATCATTGCTATAATATTCGGTTTCGGAATGTACCTCTTTAGAAGTGTGAGCCATAAGATATTTCTCCTCTTTGGGGTTGTCATCGTCATCTTCACCGCTATCGCTCCAAGAGCCACTAACAAACGCCGTGTGATTCTTTTCACGAGAGGGCTTTGGACAATCACCAATGAAGTGATTTGGATCACCACATCTAAAGCAATTCCTATCACCTTTTTCGTTCTTGACAAACCGATTCTTTGACAATGATTTCTTGTCATTGTTGGGTTGCCTAACGTGTTGACCTCGTCTCTTGAAGAACTTCTTGAAATCTCTCACCGCCAATGCATACTCCTCGTCATCGCTATCCGAGGAACTATCATGGTCACTTTGTGCCTTCTTGGCTTTAAGTGCAAGAGATTTTCTTTCACTCTTGGTTTTCACTAATTCTGAGTCCTTCAAAAATATCATCTCATGAACCTTCAAGTTGCCTATGAGTTCATCGAGTGATAAAGTTGAGAGATCTTTCGACTCTTCAATCGTCGTGACTTTTGCTCTCCACTTTGGATGTAAAGCCCTTAGAAACTTCCTAACATTGTTCTTGCTAGAAAAACCTTCATCAAGTGCTTTTAGACTAGTAATAATGGTGTTAAACCTAGCAAATGCACTATCAATAGTTTCATCTTCTAAGATGACAAATTGTTCATATTGTTGGACAAGAAGATCGATTTTGCTTTCTTTGACTTGGCTATTACCTTGGTGGGTTACTAAAAGAGTGTTCCAAATATCTTTAGCGGTTTCACACATAAAAATTATTTCATACTCTTTCTTAGGCAAAACATTATAAATCACCATTTTATCCTCATTATTTTTTGAAAGTTTCTTTTTAGTGTCGTCATTAGGTTTGTCAAAAGTGACCAATTCTTTTGTTTTAGAAACTTCATTAAATTGATAGGGTAAAAAATCACCATTGGTAATAACATGCCAAAGATCTAAATCTTTTGATTTCATATAAGTTTCAAATCTATTTTTCCAATAAATAAAACAATCGGTTTCAAAAAGTGGTGGTCTTTGCATAGATTGCCCTTCTAGGTATTTGTTGGAATCCATATATCGATTCAAGTTTTTAAAATACAATATACTTTAAAAATTCTTGAGCAACCCGCTCTGATACCAATTGTAGAAACTAGAAGGGGGGGGGGGGGGTTGAATAGTTTCTTATATTTACTTGTTAAAATGTGGTTTTCAAAAATCTTTTCTTCAAAAAACTTAGGCTTGAGGAAATATGTGAAATCTTCTTATGCACAATATGAACAATGATAGTGTAACTAAACTAATACTAACAAAAATATATGCACAAAGAATAAAGAATGTAAAGATTTAAGGGTAAAGAAAGATCAAACCGAACACCAAGGATTTATAGTGGTTCGGAAACGAAGCTCACTCCTCGTTCCTACTCTACTCCTCGAGTACTCCTTACTCGAGAGTTCACTACACAACAAGCTCCTTATGGTAGAGAAAACTGTACACGTCGCTTAACCAATTTCCGACTCTAAGCTAAAAGTCAAGCCCTAATCGTAGCTAGGACCAATCTACACAATCATACTAGGTACATACACAACTTCCATATAGACACAACTACTTGGATCTTCACAACTATGACACAACTACAAATGTATAAAATTAGATCTTCAATAGATCTTTGGTGGTGGACTCAACACTTCACAAGGATAGTGTTCTTCTCTTTGCATTTGGAGAGGAAGGGATGGAAGGACAATATTCCCTTCTTAAACAAGTAGTAATCAAACAAATGATCAAAGATTTGAGTGATTAAAGAAGAGTGTTTGAATCTGGAAATAGATGTGCAAAAGAGGTGAATTGAAAAGTTGAGAATGGTCCACTATTTATAGGACAAAGGGCCAACGGCTATATCTGCCCGCGGTACCTTATCTTAGCCCGCGGTACCTTATCGATAAGGAACCGCCTAGGAGCTAAGGTACCGCTGGACTAGACTCCGCTCCCTTTTTGTCCTTTAGTGGTGGAGGTCATATCTGGTTTAAAAAATATCCTGATAGAATATTCCTAATCAAATAA
Organism: Glebionis coronaria; assembly: GCA_025667525.1. NCBI lineage: Eukaryota > Viridiplantae > Streptophyta > Magnoliopsida > Asterales > Asteraceae > Glebionis > Glebionis coronaria. Next base: position 109,535 of record JANFOE010000078.1, on the reverse strand, counting down.
GAATATGCCATTTTCAAATTTTCAAATAATTAATTTAATAAAACATTTTCTTAAAAAGAAAGTTTAATAAAAACTTGTCACACTTAATAAAAAGTGAGTTTTAAGAAAAGATTAAATCACTTGATCACTTGATTAAGGTTAGTACTTGTTTATCCATACCTTAAGTGAAAATGGGTAAAATAAAAAATACTTGAACTCAAGAATTCGTTTTTCGTTGTTTTCGTAAATGCTTGTTTTTACATATTGTCGTAATCAAAACTAAGCGAGACCGAAAAATGCAAGTAACGTTTTTAGGCATTATTGCATTAACATATATATATATATATATATATATATATATATATATATATATATATATATATATATATATATATATATATATATATATATATATATATATATATATATATATATATATATATATATATATATATATATATATATATATATATATATATATATATATATATATATATATATATATATATATATATATATATATATATATATATATATATATATATATATATATATATATATATATATACTAGCGTCGTAACCCGCCCAACGGGCGGGGTCGTTTTTTTGTTGTTTCGAAGGGTTGATGGTTTGTGTATTTTTAATTTATTGCATTTCTAATTTAACCTTTAGCATAATTTACTTACAGTTTATGCTTAAGTAACGATATGTTTATGTAAAAAGTAGATATTTTTAAAAAAAAATTTAAAACTTAATCCAAATAAAAAAAAGTCTAAATATTTTAATTTGTAAAATTCCGAATAATAAAATTTGCTGAAAAATCTGAAATAATTTAAACGAAGTCTTGAACGCATTTTGCGGTTTACTTATGTTTAGTGGTAGTGTGTGATATTTTATGCCTTGGGCCATCCAATAGACATGTATTGTCTAAATTTATAATAATATACGTATATATTCATATGAGACACGTATATATAGTTTTTTTTAAAATTTAATCAAGTATGTTTGTGTATTATTTATGTTTGATGTCAGTGTGTTTGGCTCGTATATCTTTTCTAAAAGTACGTTTATGTATTAGTTATTATATGTTGGCACTGAATTCGTTTTTGTTAAAAGAAAACTAAAAGGAAACCTTTTTAGATATTTTTGGCCCACCAACAAACGTGTTTTGTCTCATGTGAATCTTTGGTTGTACAAATGTTGTTGTTTTCTCTTCCCATGATCCTTTCTGTTAGAAATACATTTTTAACGTATATTAGAAGTATCGGTCACTCCACGATATTATTGAATGTTGTATAGCTCGCAGTTAATGTTTGTTCACTTTGTTAAGTAAAACCGGCCAATGGGCTTGTCATGGGTCGGCCCAAGCCCATTAGTGGCTTGGATATAAATACCCTTTTCCACCATGGAAAGACGGTTGGTTTGGTTGTTTCACTTTTGATTAATAAAAACACACATTTCTCTCTCACTTTCTCTCACTACTTTCTCTCTCTAAAACCATCAACCCACCTTATTGATTCATAAGATTATCACAATTCTTCAATTGGTATCAAGAGCCATGGGGTGATTTAAGGTAAGGATTTGTGTTTCTTTTTAGTATTTGATAGTATTAGTGATTTTTAGGAAAATCTACCTTGAATCTTGTAATTTTTGGTGTTTTTGTTGTTGGGATTATTAGATAAGTGTTGGGTTTAGCTTATTTTGGTAGAAATCACAAAACTTTTCGTGGTTTTTGGTCAAAAATCGGGTTTAGATTCGTTTGTTCTAAGAAAAAAAACATCAAAACTTTGTCTCAAAGTTATTTTGCCAGTTTATTCCGGATCAACAAAACATTCCGAATCAACAGTTTATTCCGGATCAATGAGGCATTCCGAATCAACAGTTTATTCCGGATCAACAAGGCATTCCGAATCAACAGGTTATTCCGGATCAACAAGGCATTCCGAATCAATAGGTTATTCCGGATCAACAAGACATTCCGAATCAACAGGTTATTCCGGATCAACCGTTATTCCGGATCAACCAAGTATTCCGGATCAACCAAGTATTCCGGATCAACCAAGTATTCCGGATCAACCAAGTATTCCGGATCAACCAAGTATTCCGGATCAAGGTAATTATTCCGAACCAAGATCTTTTTCACATTAAGGTATTTATTCCGAATCAACTTAATTATTCCAGATCAAGGGGTATTTTACGAGTTTTTTCGACGATTTTTAGTGGATTTAATCTTGGTTTCTTACACACGCTTTACTTCAACAACACAACACAACTCACAATCTTACTTCACTGCTCGATCAACAGATAATCTTTGATTCTTTAAAGTGATCAAAATGAATCCGAGTCCATTAATGCTTCAAATGACATCACTTACGGATATTTCCGTCATTACGGGAACGGATAATCGCCCTCCAATGCTCGTTAAAGAAGTCTTTGAAGCATGGCAAGGCCGTATGATGTCATACATTAAGGGAAAACCGACATATGGGAGGCTTATGGTCAAGTCAATTCTAAATGGTCCACTTGATTATGGTACCATTGTTGTTAACAATGTGACTCGACCACGGGAGTTTGAAGAACTTACCCCAGCTCAACAACTTATTGCTGATGCAGACGAAAAGGCTCTTCAAACCATTCTTCAAGCTCTTCCACATGACATCTATCGAATGGTAAGTCAATATACGGTTGCTAAGGAGTTATGGGAACGTCTACAGGTTTTGCTACAAGGTACGTCTCTTACTAAACATGAACGCAAATGTCAGTTGTATGATATGTTTGATAGGTTCACGTACAGTCCAGGGGAAATGCTTCACGACTACTACTTCAGATTCACTACTCTCATGAATGATTTGAATGTGTACAATCTCGTGATTGCTCCATTCCAGGTTAACACCAAGTTTTTGAATACTTTACCTCCAGCTGAATGGGGTGAGTATATTACTGATGTTAAGTTAACTAGGGATTTGCATAAGTGCAATTTGGATCAACTCTATGCTTTCCTTCAGCAGCATGAGAAACACGTGATCATGCACCGTATGCCTCGTGGTATGTACTCTGAACCTTTAGCTTTGATGGCAAATCAACCAAGCTTGTCATATAACAACACTCCTTATATCATGGGACACCAAGCTTATAATCCATCACCATACATGACTCCAAGGTTCCCCCAATATTCGATTCTACCTCAACAACCCACCTCACATCAGCAACAATATCAGTTTAATGCATCTTCATCTCAGAGAGAGCCACAAGCATCACAATATGTGTCACACCCCACCATGGCGGAATATGGGGCGCGACGTATGGATATCATCAAAACATGGCGTGTCTATAGAGATAACTATATGAAATAAGAAATGTCATAAAATGGTGACACAAAAGTCATGACAATATCTCATCAAATGCAGGTGTCTAGGTAAGTAGGTAACAGTCCTACCTCTTACCCAAGACAAACAAATAACACAACAAATCAAACATATAGGTGCCAACAGTATCACCTATAAAACAAGCAAAAGAATCTAAGAAGGAACGGGGATCTCCTTCTAAATGCATATCCTACGCTCTCCAAATCCTAGCCACTTATGTTCTCAAGCTTAACCATAACATCACCTGAAAGAGACACTAAAACACGTCAACATAAAGTTGGTGAGAGTCATAGGTTTAGACTCCAACACAAGACAAGTCATAAGTTGTGAATACCATAAACCAATAAACATATGAACAATGCGCTACAATCATGTACTAACAACTAGCATTTAAGTTCAATCAATAATTACAATTCCAAGGAATCACGCCTTACCAACAACCACAATTTCCAAGGCATCACGCCTTACCAACAATCACAATTTCCAAGGCATCACGCCTTACCAACAATCACAATTTCTAAGGCATCACGCCTTATCAACAATCACAATTTCCAAGGCATCACGCCTTACCAACAATCACAATTTCCAAGGCGTCACGCCTTATCATTAACCATAGGTCCCATAGGCGCCCATACACCTATGTACCTTTCCAATCTAGATCACACACAAACAAAAATCACATAGCAGTTAATCACATAAATGTACACACAAGTCCATCTCAAACCTTAAACATTCACAGCATTAATTTACAAAATAATTCAACACAGTGTCTCTTCCATCCCATCTGGAAGTAAAAAACAATAGTAAACATGGGACTATGAAACTCACCTGATAGCTTCTTCACAAGTCCTCGCACTAGCAACAAGCTAACAAACCAAAAACACGAAATCAATACACGAACCTATCACTAAGATGGCTCATCAACCTATGATGGACATCTAGTCTATTCCCATATAAAACCTCATTGATAAGATCTAACCATCCCATTAACCTTCCCTAACAAGTCCTTAACTTGATTAAGTTTAATAACTATCCCGTTCATATTTTACACAAAACAGTCTCAGATTTTATGTCTCAAAATTTTAAGTCAAACGTCCACTTAAACATACCCATGGTTTCTGTAAATAGAATATTCATACCCTTAAATATCTTGGCTAACACCTCCTACTTTACCTAACCTTAAAGCTACTGTTAAGGCCCCGATATACATATATCTACTTTTGTCATTCCAGATTTCCTGATTTTAAACGTACTAAAAGTTTGTTACCATTAAGGGGTCTTACCCTAAACCACAACCTTAGCCCAAGTGCATATACTTACTAAAATATATAAACCATCTCTCAAGTTCGTGAGAAGATCCCAATGCACCCCTAAGTACCCCAAACAACCCAAAACTTAAAAAGAAAACATGTTGATTACAAAACTGTTTTGACCTCCGACTGTTATAACCTGTTTTTGACCCACTTCCCGACTTACAATTTAGTTCTCGTTTCTTGCATTGGAAAGCCACTTCAAATATCTTTCTAGGGGTACTTGGATCGTAAAATAAGAGTTTATAGAACTCCCGATATGATCAAAACAATTGAAACAAAATCTGCCCAGTTTTTAAAAACGGGTTTAACAAAATCAACCACATTAATTAACCCTAATCCCTCTAATTACAAGCCCTAATTTATTTAATCATTATGAACTCATTATTATAACATTAATTTACTGTTCTTAAATTAAACCCTAACCTAAATCCATCATAAGATGATTAAAGAAAACATTAAACAATGTAATTGAAAAGAGTATTAAAGATTTTACCTTAGAATTTTTTGAAAGAAGAAAAATTAATGAAGAACCCTAAAACCACCATTTATGCCGACCAAACCTTGATCTCCAGGGATTTTATGAGTGTTTTGATTAATAAAAAGACTTTATATACTTTCTTAACAAGTCCTTGGCCCATGTACAAAAGCCCGGTTCCCTTTCCCCTTTTTTCCTCTTTTCTTTTCTTTTTTTCACATAACCGACCTATACCCATTTAGTTTCGTTTTTTTCCTTTTTATTATTAATATTTGTATTAATAATATTACCTTAATTATCCTTAATTTATTTCAGCTCCTAAAGCCTACAAAACCTCAAAACCGTAAAACTAGTCAAATTTACGCGTTTTACCGTAAAAGACGTAAAATATACACTTTTAAAAAAAATCTCAAATTTTGAAATAAACTTTATAACTAAGTCCTAAATGACTTAAAACCATCCCGAAAAATATCCATATGACCAATTTCCTCATCCGAGACCTCTAAACGCTAAACCGTAAATCGTAAAAATACGATTTTCTATAATACATATACGTATACGTAAAACCACCAAATAACACCATCTCACTTCATAGTCACTACCATGTGAACTCATGAACATGAAATCATCACACATCATTTCACTCACAAGGTACCCCGTACCGGAAACGATATCCAAACCACAATCTATACACACCAATAAGCACATAAACACGTAAAGACACATAACTAGCACAAAATAAAACTAAGTGACGAACCTCAAAACCAGGGTTGTCACATCACTCCCTCCTAATAGAAATCTCGTCCCGAGATTTATTCCTTAGGATCAACACACAACCAATAAATCACACGAGGATACTTGTTCTAAACGAACTCCCCTCATTTCCACGTGAACTTTAGTTCAAGTTTCAAAATACCACATATACAAACCAAAAATAATTAAACTCATTGCCAAACTCTTGACCTCACAGTCAATAAATCTCACAGATGACTCATTGATAAAACAAAGACTCTTATTAACACAAGTCCCGAATAACCGTACATGCAAAATGCATTCTCAAACAACCTTTACCAATCTCAATACATGAAATGTATCATGTATACAACTCATTTCCCCCAGGTAATTCTATGATCATTGCTAATGGTCCGATCTTTCCAAAGATCATAAATGGACCTACAAAACTCTACATCAACTCTTCCATTTTACCAAATCATACCACCCGTTACTATGGGTGAAACTCCCTACATAACTTTGTCAATAAATCTAGTGGTTTCCTCCTTTTCTACATAGCATCCCTTGTTGCTCTCATTCTGTCCACAAACACCATTTGTAGCCTCTTTTACCAATTCTAGTCCACAATGGGGACAACTCACCCTATCCTTTCATATCGTGCCTCAAATGGCATTTATCGACTTCTAGTACGATAACTATCATTATATGAAAACTCAGCCATCGCTAACGAGTTTCCGAACTACCTCTAAATCAATGACCCATGTCCAATTATGTTCATCAACTCCCTTCAGTCCGTATCCCAAACTACTTAAAAATTTCAATTTCCTTACAAAGTGGCCTATGACGGTCTTTCACATATCCATTAATTCTTCCAACTTCCCAACAACTCCAAACCAACTCATAATTTGCCTCACTCTCTTTCTAAGATTTGAGTAGATTAAGATGTCGTCGATGCTCCCGATGACAACTTGTTTATACCCGTTCATGCACACTCGGTTCATTGACTCCATGAAAACCGCTAGTGCTTTGCCGAAGCCAAATGCATAACCGTAAACCCAAGGCGTTCATTAATAACTCGATTTTACTCAGGTTAAAAAGATTCAAGTTCGTTGTGTTGGTCTAATCGAATTGATCTAGGTTCTCTATGTGACTCTATTGTTCTTCGGTGAAACAAAATAATTGTCCTTGTAGTATTTAAAGTAAAAACGCGAAACTTTAAAGTAAAAGTACGTTAAAGTAAATCTAAGTCTAAATAAAAGTAATGGTGCAAGTATTTAAAACGTGACGAGAAATTAAAAAGGCACTAAAAGTAAATAACAAAAATTTAAATCTATCTAAGGCAATCTTAAGGCAAGTCTAAAATAAAGCTAAGGCAAATTTAAAGTGCAACTAAATAGAAGGCGGGAAAAATAAAGCTTGAAAATAAAAGACAGAACTTAAAAAGAAAAACCAAAAAGAACCTGACAGAAACCTTGATTCGGAAGTTTAAAAACTTCCGAATGAACTGGCTTGATCCAGAACTTTCAAAGTTCCGAATGAAACAATCTTGAGTCGGAACTCCTTGATTCGGAAGACTTCCGGATGAAGCCTTCTTGATCCGGAACTTTGCCCTTGGTTCGGAACTTATGAGTTGATCCGGAACTTTTGAGACTTCCGAATGAAACCTTGCTGATCCGGAACTTTTAGACTTCCGGATGAACCTAGCTTGAGTCGGAACTTTGGTTCTGAAGTGTTGATCCGGAACTTTTAATGTTCCGGATGAAGTCCCCTTGAGGCGGAAGTATTGATTCGGAAGTTTTCTGGATGAACTTTACTCGGAACTCTTCCGGATGAAGCTTGATTCGGAACTTTTAAAGTTCTGAATGAAAGACTTCTTTCTCTTTGGTTCGGAACTTATCTGGGAACACAGAAACAGAAACAAACAATCCCGAAGAGCAAGGGATCACAGTAATAACAGATCTAACACAGATTAATCAAAATCAAAACAAAAGATTTAACCAAATTAATAACGAAACAACAAACAATCATAAACAAACAATCTATATCAATTAAACTAACAAATTTAACCACAACAATAAAAAACCCACTTGATCAAAATAAAGATATGAACATGAACACAAAAATAAACATAAAAATCAAGATCAAGAAAGGTAGATAGGAGATTAACAAGATAAAATAAAGATTGACAAGAATTAAATGAAAACTTACTTGAAATTAAAGGAATTTAATGTGCAAGACAAGGTATTTAAATTGACAAGTATTTAAATGACATGAATTAAAGGTGCAAGGTAAGTAAATGGTGGAAGACTAATTATCACACTTAGCCAACAAGAAAAATAATTATCATCCTAATCTATATATAGGGGAGGATTAGGAAGCTTCCTCCCCTCCTTCATTTCTTCTTAATTGCGAGATTAAGTCCTTCCTTCTTTAATCTTCTTTTAATTGCACCATTAGTCCTTTATTCTTCTAATCTTCTTTAAACTTGGACTTAAATGACTTTTGGCTCGGGATTTCTTTGAACTCGTCTTTAAATTCTTCAATAAATAAGACTTGAGTTTTTCGGCTTTTAATAAACTTCCGTCTTTTGACTTTTTCTTCGATAAATCTTCAGAATTGGTCTCGGACTTCCGTTATTTTTGCACTCTTGACTTCTTGACTTCGTCTTTCATCTTTTTCTTCAATAAAAGTCCGTAAATGCCCGTGAATTCCCGTGTTTTCTCCACTTTTCACCTTTTCGTCCTAAATCACAACAAAAACACAAACCACGCATAATTCCGACATAAAAGACATAAAATACACGTTTTGGTCCGGTTATTATTGTAATTAAGTGGTAGAAAGGATGGGTGTTTACACACCTATCAAATCCCCTACACTTGACCATTGCAATGTCCTCATGCAATGCATTAGTTACAAAGCAAGTTTACACTTTTCATCATATTCAATCCACGTTGGCCTTTATTAACGAGATATAAAATTATAAACATACAAAGAAATCAAAAGCATACCTTGGGTTTTGGAAATGTCGTGAATTATCATCATCTTCAAGTTTTCACTTTCTCCAAACCAAGCTTAAAAACGAGATCATTGTTATTATAAGTTTGTAGACTATCACGAACTCATGTGGGCCAATTATTCACTTAGACTCCCTTATTCCTAGGTGTATCTCTTATATTTTATTGTTGTCTTGAATGATCACGAGGATGCATTGTTTGACTTATTTCGATAGTTATTTAGTCCAAAAATAAAGTGAACGATCTAATCAATAGTTAGCTAAAGGACAAAATCTTTTAAAACTGCTTCTCGGGACCTCATAAAGTTCATATCTTGGCATAACTCGCTTCACGATTTGAGACCTTTCTCAGACCGATAATTGGCAGCGACTTCATACTTCAAACCTTGAGAGACGTTCATGAAATAATGGTCTTCTCTTCATATAGGAATTTCTTCACTTGAAGTTTTGAGAGATTCATACTTGGACCATGATTTCTTCATTTTTCTCCAATCTTTATTTTGGACTTTGATATACAACGATCCGCCTCCTTTTATGACTTGGATCTATTTATCCTCATACCTTGTTAGGGTCTTTTCGGATACACTTCTCCATGACTTTTGGGGAGTATTTACTTTTCGTCGTGTGTCTCGATCCTTCATATTGATTTTTGACAAATGATTCTTCACATCACTTTGGATCTTTAGTAACAAATTATAGCCCTCATGCCTTGTTAGGGCCTTTTCGGACTCGCCAATCTTCGCATCCCGCTTCAATAAGTTATGCCTTGGCTATGAACTCTAATCCATACCGAGCAACTTTTAAACGATCTTGGGCTAGAAGCTAAGTAACCTTTCAAATCGTACAACCTTATTTATTGCAGATAAATTTATTAACAAGCGGTGGGAGAATAGGCTCATAATTAACTCACATAAATTCACGAAAGAATACCGAACTTATAATTGGCTCTATCATTTCTCGTTCTTCACAGTTTAAAATCTCAAGTAATGAGACTCGTGGATGCTTAGCCTATTAAGTCAAAGTTTTGGGTTTTCGAGTCGCCTATAGGATCTTGCAAATTCTTAGGCTTTTTCAAGTTTAGAAATCGCATTTTAAAGTTCCCTTGATAAACGACTCTCTAGGATCAATTATAGGAACTTGCGAAAAGTTCTTGATCTTAACCCGTGAGAGTTAAGACTTTCGCGTTTTATAGCTCCCTACATAATAGCCTAGCAAAACTCGACTTAAACATGTTAAGGATACTAGCTAGAGTAACTTAGATAAGTAAACTCGGGTTGAGTCAAAAGATTCACAACGTTTGAAAATTAAAACCACTTTATTAAACATTTATTCTAGAAAGGAAATTAAATAACTATACAAAGGGGAAAACTATTAGGCCAAAATAGATCAAAAATTTTGAAAAATGTCGAAAAATTAATTTTCCGGTTAAAATGAAGACAAATACAAGGAAAAGACCACTTAACTTCGATAGAAGTCCCCCCTACACTTAAGATAAACATTGTCCTCAATGTTTAAGTATATGGGAGTAAACTCCCCTACACTTAGGACATTGTGCACTTTGTTTAAATCTTGCTAAGGAAAAGACCACTAAAGAGATTTCTATTTTAATATTGAGAAAATATAAAATAGTGAATCGAAAAGAGTTTAGGATAGAACCGGGATAATGGAACACGGAATCACGGGTCGCCAAGAATCATCAAGAGTGGATCAATGAAGCTCGAATCCCTGATTAAGAGAGTAGAGGAGAGGAAATAGCAAACCAAAGGGTCTCCCCCTACACTTATGGTAAAGAAAGTGAAAAGATAGATGCATGGGTTGCCTACCAAGAAGCGCTTTATTTTTGTTAACCGAGTCATGAGCCTGACTCGACCTTGATCATCATAGGAAGAAGCATGAAACATATCCAGCAGGATCAAAGACATAGTTTTCGTCCATCAAATAGCAGAGGCTTAAGGCGAACAAGGCAAGCCAAAGAAGAGTAGGCAAGGTTCCCTTAAGCAGTGATGGAGCACGGTGGAAGCAAGGATGAAGTGGTGCAAGCATGTCTTCAAAATTTCCAAAGATTTTTCCTTTTATTTCATCAGGTGGATACTGAGATGACTGCAAGATATCAATACCGGGGTCGAACACCTTTTCCTTTAGGGGAAAATAGCACTCAGGCTCAACAGAGGGTGAAGAAGATCCGCGAAGAAGCACAACCTCGTCCTCAGAAGTGGGACAAAGAGGTGTTAATTCATACGTGCTGCGGATTTCGGTGTCGACCGGTTTCTTCTCCTTAGAAAGAATGTGCTTCAAATCCAAAGTAGGATCAAGACGATAATCTTCAAAGTAATAAGGAGGAGCATCACTCTCATGAGGGAAGTAAGTGTTGAGAAATTCAGAGAAGTCTTCCTCAAATGAGTAATCGTCCAAAGTAGGATCGAGTGATGGCGGAGGATCTTCAGCATGTGAAGAATCGCTCGAAAGAGTATCAGCCTCATCGAAATCATCATACGTGGGCAGGTCGGGATACTCAGAAGTACAATCATCAAAATCATCCGAATCTGAGCTAGAATCATCATCATCATAAGCATCAAAGACCGATGGAGAATTATAAATGGGAGAAGCGTCCAAAGTAGGGAGAGAATCATCCACATCATCATTAAAAAGTGGATTATCAATACAAGAGTCGAATAGAGGATTGTCGTAGACGACAAAGTCATCAAGCACATTAATCATATTCACTGATTCTTGTCCAAAAGATTTGCCTGTAAGCTTCCCCATTTTAAAAACTTTTGAATCATCCCCGACTCGTAAGATTAACTCACCTTCGGCCACATCAACTAAAGCTCGTCCGGTTCTCAAAAATGGCCTACCAAGTATTAAAGGAATACGAGGGTCCATTTCATAATCAACTACCACAAAGTCGACCGGGAAAGTAAATGTGCCAACTTTAATGAACACGTCTTCGGCTATACCAACGGGGTAAGCGAGAGTGCGATTTGCAAGTTCAAGAGTCATCTTTGTTGGAGTGAGGTCGGGCAATGATAGTGTTTTCCAAACACTCAAAGGCATGAAATTAATACTAGCCCCAAGATCAGCAAGGGCAGTAAATTCTTCAGTTTTGTTGAACACGCAAGGCAACACAAATCGACCGGGATCTCCAAGCTTTTCCGGCAGTTCTTTAAGAATAACTGCAGAGCAGTTTTCATTTAAGCGTGTGTTGGCGAGTTCAATCAGCTTCTCCTTCTTGTTAAGCAATTCCTTAAATGCTTTAACAAATTTGGGCATGTGGACAAGTGCTTCAAGAAAGCTAATGTTGAAGTTCATTTGAGAAATCATCTTGATATAGCTAGTCACTTGAGAATCCTCCTTGTTTAGCATTTTGTTCTTGCCCAAGCGAGAAGGATAAGGGATATTAGGTTTGGGTGGTGAGGGTGCAGGTGTAGTAGGTAAAGGTTGAGATGTTGAAGGGTCATTCGTGGGAACTTCATCACGTCGAGGCGGAGACGGTAATGGTGCACTAATACTAGGTGTAGGAGGAGTAGGGATTAATGGTGGTGGAGGAGGTGTAGATGATGGTGGTGGGATTGGTGGTCCTATGATGGTTACTCCACTACGGGTAGTAATAGCACTTACATTGGCTCGCGGATTAGTGACGGTGTTTGAAGGTAGAGAACTTGAAGTAGAAGGTTGAGTGGAGGGCAAGAAACTAGCCAACATATTCTTTAATTCATTTGTTTGAGTGCTGAAGGAGGATTGAATATTATTGCGAACTTCAGATCTTATCTCATGTCCTTGCTTCGTGATATCTCCTTTCAAATTGATTATTTGGCTCTGTAGATTCTTGATTTGCTCACCTTGGGTTCTCATGATGGCCTCAACATCCAGATTACTGGGTGGGGTTTGTTGGGCGGGTGGGTGATAAGGATTAGAAGCTCTTTGTGGGATTTGGTTGCTTCTATTGTAGTTGTTGGCGGGGTTTTGGTTTTGAGGAGAAAAACCGGGTGAAAGGTAGTTGTTGGAACGGTAACTCAGCAGATTTCTATCCCCTTGTCGAGCTTGGTAATTTTCCGGTGAATAATTACCATAACCTGCATACACATTTTCCAGATTTCCTTGGGTAGAAGGACAATCGGTGTATGAGTGAGGACCGCCGCAGGTTTCACAGGGATTAGCAACCGCTTTAACTTGTTGTTGTTGTTGGTTTGAAGCGAGAAGCGTAATACTTTTTCTCATTTCAGTCATCATGCGGGTGAGTTCGGTCATATCAGGGTTTGCTGAGGTGGAGGAAACATTGACTCTCGGGTTGTTCCTAGAAGAAGCAGAGGAATCCCAGTTTTTGTGGTGAGTAGTCATGTTCTCAATTAACTCTCTACACTCCTCGGGTCTCCTTTTCATGAATGTGCCACCGGCGGCTGCATTAATCGTATCACGATCTCGAAAAGTCAATCCGTTGTAGAAAGTATCAATCAATGTGACGGGAAGCATGTTGTGGTTTGGACAACGATCAATCAAGACATTATATCTTTCCCAAGCATCAAAAAGAGATTCATCAGGGTCTTGCATGAAACCGCTGATTTGATTGCGAAGGCTTGTGACCATGGATGGTGGAAAGTAGCGCGACAAAAAGCGTTGAGTCATGTCATCCCAAGTGTGAATTGAATTCTTCGAGAGACGATCAAACCATTTCTCGACATGATGTAATAAAGTATGTGGAAAGAGTTGTAGGCGAAGTTCATCCATTGTGGCACCAGCCAACTTCATGCTTTGGGTGATTGTAATGAACTTGTCGAGGTGTTTGTTGGCATCATCATCAGGCAATCCACGGAAAGGGTTAGTTTGCACTTGCTGAATCATTTGGTGCTTCAACGAAAACTCAGGAGCGTTGATTTGCATCGGCGCAATCGGTCCTCCTCGTCCAAACATGGTAGGTTGACAAAGCTCCTCCATTGTCCGAAGATCGGGCTGTGGAAGAACATTGTTGTTATTATTAGGGTGCGGTGGATTATTGTTGTTTACACTTGACATAGCTAAATCTTCTTGAGTCTCGGGCTCTTGATAATTAGAAGATCTAGTACGCATACACTTGAAAATGCATAAGAAAACAAAACCAAACACAAAGACAATATATATACACAATATAAATAAAATCTTTTTGGATTTTTGAAATTTTTAATTTTTATGGATTTTATTGGATTTTTTTATGCAAGAAAAATAACGCTCACAAGTGAACGGATCCCAAAAAGCAACGCGTCTTTCACATAAAACCGTTAATCTTTACGAAAAGAGCCGACAGCGGCGCCATTTAATAACTCGATTTTACTCAGGTTAAAAAGATTCAAGTTCGTTGTGTTGGTCTAATCGAATTGATCTAGGTTCTCTATGTGACTCTATTGTTCTTCGGTGAAACAAAATAATTGTCGTTGTAGTATTTAAAGTAAAAATGCGAAACTTTAAAGTAAAAGTGCGTTAAAGTAAATCTAAGTCTAAATAAAAGTAATGGTGCAAGTATTTAAAACGTGACGAGAAATTAAAAAGGCACTAAAAGTAAATAACGCAAATTTAAATCTATCTAAGGCAATCTTAAAACGCAACTAAAACTTAAACTAAGGCAAGTCTAAAATAAAGCTAAGGCAAATTTAAAGTGCAACTAAATAAAAGGCGGGAAAAATAAAGCTTGAAAATAAAAGACAGAACTTAAAAAGAAAAACCAAAAAGAACCTGACAGAAACCTTGATTCGGAAGTTTAAAAACTTCCGAATGAACTGGCTTGATCCGGAACTTTCAAAGTTCCGAATGAAACAATCTTGAGTCGGAACTCCTTCATTCGGAAGACTTCCGGATGAAGCCTTCTTGATCCGGAACTTTGCCCTTGGTTTGGAACTTTTGAGTTGATCCGGAACTTTTGAGACTTCCGAATGAAACCTTGCTGATCCGGAACTTTTAGACTTTCGGATGAACCTAGCTTGAGTCGGAACTTTGGTTCTGAAGTGTTGATCCGGAACTTTTAATGTTCCGGATGAAGTCCCCTTGAGTCGGAAGTATTGATTCGGAAGTTTTCCGGATGAACTTTACTCGGAACTCTTCCGGATGAAGCTTGATTCGGAACTTTTAAAGTTCCGAATGAAAGACTTCTTTCTCTTTGGTTCGGAATTATCTGGGAACACAGAAACAAAAACAAACAATCCCGAAGAACAAGGGATCACAGTAATAACAGATCTAACACAGATTAATCAAAATTAAAACAAAAGATTTAACCAAATTAATAACGAAACAACAAACAAGCATAAACAAACAATCTATATTAATTAAACTAACAAATTTAACCACAACAATCAAAAACCCACTTGATCAAAATAAAGATATGAACATGAACACAAACATAAACATAAAAATCAAGATCAAGAAAGGTAGATAGGAGATTAACAAGATAAAATAAAGATTGACAAGAATTAAATGAAAACTTACTTGAAATTAAAGGAATTTAATGTGCAAGACAAGGTATTTAAATTGACAAGTATTTAAATGACATGAATTAAAGGTGTAAGGTAAGTAAATGGTGGAAGACTAATTGTCACACTTAGCCAACAAGAAAAATAATTATCATCCTAATCTATATATAGGGGAGGATTAGGAAGCTTCCTCCCCTCCTTTATTTCTTCTTAATTGCGAGATTAAGTCCTTCCTTCTTTAATCTTCTTTTAATTGCACCATTAGTCCTTTATTCTTCTAATATTCTTTAAACTTGGACTTAAATGACTTTTGGCTCGGGATTTCTTTGAACTTGTCTTTAAATTCTTCAATAAATAAGACTTGAGTTTTTCGGCTTTTGATAAACTTCCGTCTTTTGACTTTTTCTTCGATAAATCTTCATAATTGGTCTCGGACTTCCGTTATTTTTGCACTATTGACTTCTTGACTTCGTCTTTCATCTTTTTCTTCAATAAAAGTCCATAAATGCCCGTGAATTCCCGTGTTTTCTCCACTTTTCACCTTTTCGTCCTAAATCACAACAAAAACACAAACCACGCATAATTCCGACATAAAAGACATAAAATACACGTTTTGGTCCGGTTATTATTGTAATTAAGTGGTAGAAAGGATGGGTGTTTACACACCTATCATTCATACAACATCCTTAGCAGTTTCAATTACGTCCTCATTGCATCCTCTCTCAGCGGCAATACGAATGAATTTCTACCTCGTTCTACTCGCGAAAATCTACACGTATTCTGTAAGGCCAATACTTCCTCTTATCAAACCACTCAACCGCTTCCACATCACATTTACTACCAGGCAACTCAACCTTTATCCGGCATTCCTTGCAATTTCTAACAGCTCTTGTTTTTAAATCACTGCATCAACGATTTGCCTTGGAAAGGCACTAACTACAACTCCTCTCACCTCCCCTACTTGCTCTATTTATGGTTATACCTCACAGTAATAGGCAAACCTACTAAATTTCAGGAAATGTTTGGAAAACTTACATGCCCTACGAACAATCATAAATACCTTTGAGGTACTATATCCCCTTCCAACACTCTCTTTGGCGCGTTACTTGTGCTAGTATCCCAGAAATCTCTATTCATCTCCTTAGTACTCCTAAGAGACCTCATGACCACACTAGTTCGTCTACGAACTTCTTTCCTCCCCACTAAGGGTATTCCGACCGTTCTCTCATGGTCACCTACTTAAGCGTGTAGGCGCGACCAAGTCTTTCATATGACTACCTCAACGCTCCCGAACAATACGAAACCAAAACTACATCCTGAATCCACCAGATACAATCAACGAATCAAACCAACGGATAACTAACGACATTTCACGTGCACCAGTTAAAACAAGTCAAAAACCATGAGACTAAAAAAAAACTCAAACCCAAAACATGTATCAATTCAAAATGACCCATCACAACGAAAAATAATCCAAGAAACACCCAATGGCAACTAAACGTATTACGCCCCGTGACATATTATTTAAACCGTGCAAAAGATCGACTTTTCCACAAGAATTTATATCTTATCTTTTTTACTTATTATTACCTCCCATATCTATGTGACTCAAACAATCTACAAACAACCCTCTTGACGAACTCAAAACTCAACTCAAAAACTAGGTATCCCGTGCATCCCAAATTATAAAAAATAAACTACTATTCAAACTCAACCTTTAACACGACACTTGTACAATAATTTAGACCAGGATACTGACCTCCCATGACTATACATTCTGAATATTTGAAAAGTACGTTCCGAGTAAATAATTTTAGTCTTTTGAATCATCCGAAAAGCTCTAAAAACGAACAAGTTATGACCAAAACAATTTTATACTAGTTGTTTTAAAATTAAAGAATAAACTTAGTGATTAATGCAATCCTTTTAAATGAAAGATATAATTGTATGTGTAACCTTCATAAACTCAATTTAACCTCGTATTAATAATTATAAATGACGAGAATCGGTTAAACCCAATTATATAAACTATGTAAGTAGAAAGAAATTTTACTTCGCTTTATTTTAAAGAAAGTCTTTTAGAATTTGAAATAAATAAGTGTTGATTAAAAAAATATCTTATGTTGCACCTTGTTTCAAACACGACTCCAACACCTTACCCTTATTTTACCGAATACAACCAATTATCTAACCCTATAATAGATTTCCAAGTCCCCCATTTTCTCAATATATACCGACCAAAAGAAATGTAAGACCCAACACAAAAGATTCCATTATCTCAAAAGAAATCCCAAGTTATTCCAATAGGATTGAAACCAAAAACACCATTTTAAAACGTATACGTGAAATACGAAAACCAAAGAATACGCTACAAGACACACTTCAAAAGACTCAAAACGTCGTTGGAACTCCAATAAACTCCAGCACCATAAAACACGAACAAACACAAGGTACGTTCAAGTTATAATAACTGGTGAACGACCATATACCATAACTTAACACATAGTAGTATACATACATCCGCATATATATACCTATTAAATCTCCCAAAACATACTCGTTATCATACACGTAAGTCAATCAATCGCTTTATACGCTCGTTTTTTCATACGAGTAATCACCATCTCACCGTGCCACAACAAGGCATAAAGCCCACCTCCAAAACCAAACCATATCGTGTGACCCCAAAATCACACAACACCACTATAATCCCAAAACATATAACACACTAATAAAAATAGCCATATCGTAGGCAGCCGTTACATAAACCCATATATTATACGTATACCCAACATCTACATCTCACCATACACAAGCATGTACTAATCCTCTTTCATGCAATCATACTTGAGAACCCATTGAAGTTGCGGTACTTGTATAACTATGTTGGCCACCATACTTATACAATTACCCTTTCCCCAATGCACTCCCTCCTATGATGACACTTATAAGAATCAATACAACATATAACACATAAATCCATCTACTCACATAAGCTCATAACCACATAACCAAATAGGTCCAAAACCCCATCTATTAAAATAACATAGTAAAACTCTTGGAATACCAAAATCCATAGTCTATCTAAAACAACACAGACTAAATCCAAAACGAAAACATAATCAGTTATAAGTCATGTCGCCCGTAAGAGTGGAAACAACTTAAAACCCTTCCTATCCACCTACTCCTAGTAACTCGAACAACCACACGATTCTTAGGGAACATGACTTAAACATCAAAAGAAAAATAACATACCTCAGGTATGTAAAATAACTCGATAAAAGATAGAAACTACCTTGTACTAAATTATGTACTATAATGTACAATTTAAGCAAAATACCACAGTGACTAGCGTGGACGATTATGGTTCAACCCGCACTAGTCACAAACTCGAAAAGAAAATAACATGTGACTAAGTATGAACATACTACGGTTCAA
Source organism: Glebionis coronaria (assembly GCA_025667525.1). Lineage (NCBI taxonomy): Eukaryota > Viridiplantae > Streptophyta > Magnoliopsida > Asterales > Asteraceae > Glebionis > Glebionis coronaria. The sequence continues at coordinate 90,786 of JANFOE010000078.1, read as the reverse complement.
TCCATACTAGTCAAAACATCGCAATAAATAACATCCAAACACATCAATTAATATAAAATGCACACGTACTCCTATGACGCCTATATGCAGGGACCCTTAAGCTATAGACTAGGCTACACGACTAGGCAACCTAATTCTCTATAACCATTGGCTCTGATACCATTCTGTCACACCCCACCATGGCGGAATATGGGGCGCGACGTATGGATATCATCACAACATGGCGTGTCTATAGAGATAACTATATGAAATAAGAAATGTCATAAAATGGTGACACAAAAGTCATGACAATATCTCATCAAATGCAGGTGTCTAGGTAAGTAGGTAACAGTCCTACCTCTTACCCAAGACAAACAAATAACACAACAAATCAAACATATAGGTGCCAACAGTATCACCTATAAAACAAGCAAAAGAATCTAAGAAGGAACGGGGATCTCCTTCTAAATGCATATCCTACGCTCTCCAAATCCTAGCCACTTATGTTCTCAAGCTTAACCATAACATCACCTGAAAGAGACACTAAAACACGTCAACATAAAGTTGGTGAGAGTCATAGGTTTAGACTCCAACACAAGACAAGTCATAAGCTGTGAATACCATAAACCAATAAACATATGGACAATGCGCTACAATCATGTACTAACAACTAGCATTCAAGTTCAATCAATCATTATAATTGCAAGGCATCACGCCTTACCAACAACCACAATTTCCAAGGCATCACGCCTTACCAACAATCACAATTTCCAAGGCATCACGCCTTACCAACAATCACAATTTCCAAGGCATCACGCCTTACCAACAATCACAATTTCTAAGGCATCACGCCTTATCATTAACCATAGGTCCCATAGGCGCCCATACACCTATGTACCTTTCTAATCCAGATCATACACAAACAAAAATCACATAGCAGTTAATCACATAAATGTACAGACGTCCATCTCAAACCTTAAACATTCACAACATTAATTTAGAAAATAATTCAACACAGTGTCTCTTCCATCCCATCTGGAAGTCAAAAACAATAGTAAACATGGGACTATGAAACTCACCTGATAGCTTCTTCACAAGTCATCGCACTAGCAACAAGCTAACAAACCAAAAACACGAAATCAATACACGAACCTATCCCTAATATGGCTCATCAACCTATGATGGACATCTAGTCTATTCCCATATAAAACCTCATTGATAAGATCTAACCATCCCATTAACCTTCCCTAACAAGTCCTTAACTTGATTAAGTTTAATAACTATCCCGTTCATATTTTACACAAAACAGTCCCAGTTTTTATGTCTCAAAACTTTAAGTCAAACGTCCACTTAAACATACCCATGATTTCTGTAAATAGAATATTCATACCCTTACATATGTTGGCTAACACCTCCCACTTGACCTAACCTTAAAGCTACTGTTAAGGCCCCGATATACATATATCTACTTTTGTCATTCCAGATTTCCTGATTTTAAACGTACTAAAAGTTTGTTACCATTAAGGGGTCTTACCCTAAACCACAATCTTAGCCCAAGTGCATATAATTAATACAATATATAAACCATCTCTCACGTTCGTGAGAAGATCCCAATGCACACCTAAGTACCCCAAACAACCCAAAACTTAAAAAGAAAACAGACTGATTACAAAACTATTTTGACCTCCGAATGTTATAACCTGTTTTTGACCCACTTCCCGACCTCCAATTTAGTTCTCGTTTCTTGCATTGGAAATCCACTTCAAATATCTTTCCAGGGGTACTTGGATCGTAAAATAAGAGTTTATAGAACTCCCGATATGATCAAAACAATTGACACAAAATCTGCCCAGTTTTTAAAAACGGGTTTAACAAAATCAACCACATTAATTAACCCTAATCCCTCTAATTACAAGCCCTAATTTATTTAATCATTATGAACTCATTATTATAACATTAATTTACTGTTCTTAAATTAAACCCTAACCTAAATCCATCATAAGATGATTAAAGAAAACATTAAACAATGTAATTGAAAAGAGTATTAAAGATTTTACCTTAGAATTTTTTGAAAGAAGAAAAATTAATGAAGAACCCTAAAACCACCATTTATGCCGACCAAACCTTGATCTCCAGGGATTTTATGAGTGTTTTGATTAATAAAAAGACTTTATATACTTTCTTAACAAGTCCTTGGCCCATGTACAAAAGCCCGGTTCCCTTTTTCCCTTTTCCCCTTTTCTTTTCTTTTTTTCACATAACCGACCTATACCCATTTAATTTCATTTTTTTTCCTTTTTATTATTAATATTTGTATTAATAATATTACCTTAGTTTTCCTTAATTTATTTCAGCTCCTAAAGCCTCCAAAACCTCAAAACCGTAAAACTAGTCAAATTTACGCGTTTTACCGTAAAAGACGTAAAATATACACATTTAAAAAAAATCTCAAATTTTGAAATAAACTTTATAACTAAGTCCTAAATGACTTAAAACCATCCCGAAAAATATCCATATGACCAGTTTCCTCATCCGAGACCTCTAAACGCTAAACCGTAAATCGTAAAAATACGATTTTCTATAATACATATACGTATACGTAAAACCACCAAATAAACCATCTCACTTCATAGTCACTACCATGTGAACTCATGAACATGAAATCATCACACATCGTTTCACTCACAAGGTACCCCGTACCGGAAACGATATCCAAACCACAATCTATACACACCAATAAGCACATAAACACGTAAAGACACGTAACTAGCACAAAATAAAACTAAGTGACGAACCTCAAAACCAGGGTTGTCACAATATGCTCCACAACCTCACCCACATTCACTAGCAAGCATTGCACCCTATGCTCAGTCATCATACTCGCCATATCAAGAAAATGCAGCATATCCACCAAGCTATTCTGACCATACAAGTACTCCTTCTAGTGCTTATGCCGCTCAAAAAGACCAAGCAATGTATTGTGATAATGATGAGGTTCCCATTCCTGAATTCAAACAAGGAACTGACCCAGCTGAAGTGTTAGCCACTATGTCTGCTTATCTCACAAGGACATTGAGCAAACGAGGATTTAGAGGACCAGCTCCTACTAACAATCAACTGAGGAATTGATCTAATTCTCGACAACATGCTACCTTTAAGAATGGCAAGGTAATGGTTCAACCTATTCAACCTTATCAGGGGAGACCCACTACATCAACCACCAATACACGCATGGTCAATCCTACTCCAATGGTCAACACTCCTCCACGGGCTAATTCCACAGGTAAGTTGAGAATGATTACATGCTACAACTGTAAGGAAGAAGGTCACATGTTTAGGGATTGCACAAAACCCAAGAGGAGAAGGGATGGTCAATGGTTTGCAGAGAAGATTTATTTGGTGAACGCTCAGGCACAAGGACAGGAACTTGATGAAGAGGAGCTAGCATTTCTTGCTGATCCAGGGATTGCGGAACAAGAAGTTCTCACTACACAGAATGCAGCATACCAAGCAGATGATCTGGATGCTTACGATTCAGACTGTGATGATCTTCAATCTGCTCAGGCAGCTCTTATGGCAACTATCTCTAGCTTTGGGTCAGATAAAATATATGAGGTACTTAATAATACCACTGATACTAGTATTCAACCACATCAAGTTGGGCAAGAGGATGCTAATCCGAATGAGTCTTCGGTGGTGAGTCTTTCAAATGAGGAGACAATCAATGATAACAATATCAATGCAAATCCCCAGACTTTGAGTGAATCACAACCGGGAGTCATTTCGACTACGCATATTCCTGCTCAACAATATTTGGTCATGGTTCCTGCAAAGTTACTTAGCCAAATGAATACTGCACTTTTAGAAACCCTAGCTACGAATAAGAATCTGTCGGCTGAGCTTGCCTTGTGCAACGAAAAAGTACAAACTTTAGAATTAGTTCCTTTGTCCAATGTTCTAACAAATCCCGAATATGATCATTTTCGAAACAAACAAATGGGTCATTTGCAAGAAATTGAAACCTTAAGAGCAAATCTTTCCAACGAACTTAAAGAAAAAGAGTTAGTGGTCACTAATTTTCACAAACTTCAAACGGATTTTGAATTACTCGAGTCTAAAAAGAATGAAATGGAAATTAATGCGGCTAATAGTATTAGAAGTTTAGATTATTTGCTTTTAAGACAATACGCTGCCTCTCTACTAGTGCACTTATTTGACGCATCGTTTAGAGAGTTTAACTTATCGCGTCAAAAAGACCTTCCCCCTAACCCACGGTATGCAAGACAAGCTTTTATCCATAATCCAAGACTTTATGATGCAACCAAATTAGGATTGGTCTTAGATCCGATTGTTATTTTCGAGGATCGTGAGAATAAGGCTCTAGTTGATGAGAGTCGGTCATACAACTTTGCAAAATATCCTCAGTGTGATTATTTTAAAATGAATCAAGAGTTTGCAAAAACTGACTTTAGAATTCGCTTCCATATTGATAAAGATCTCATCACAACACCAACCTACATGTTAAATGAAGAAAATAACCTAGTACACTTCCTACACTTGTCAAAATGGAAGGACCTAAGGAAATTCCAAAGGATCTTCCACCTATTAGCACTGTATGGATAAACTTGCAAGAGATTAATCAATGCTTTGCTAGTTTTGACAAGGTCATCCGGGAATGTACGACTTCAAATGGTCTAAACGCCGGAGAATGGGCTTTCGAACACATGAACGAGGTGTTTAAGAATGAGATCAACCCTTTTGTTGAAAATCTAAAAGGAAGTTTTGCATCTCTTTCGGAAAATCTCGATTTTGAAATTAAAGAAGTTCAAAAAGTGTTTTATGAAATGGACACCGCTTACGAACTACAATTAATTGAAAAGGAAAAGATTTTATCCGAATATGACCGATTCTTGTCCCAAGTAATTTCGTATGATGTGCTTACTACTGTGAATGTTAATTATTCGAATGAGCTTACATCTGCTATGAATAAATGTGATGCTGTGAATATATGTGATGATGTGCATGATCTCTCTGTAAATGTTGCTGATAATGTAAATGACGTAGATAATCACTCTTGTCACGAGTCTAACGCTGAATTTTTAAAGCTTCAAGATTCTTACAATTCACTTACAAAACGTTTTAATCAACTTGAACAACATTGTATATCTTTAGAATTAAAACAGTAAACTCAAAATGAGGATCTTTTGGTAACAAATGGTTGTGAAAACAGTGCTGAGACGAGTGACAAGATGATTGAGATAGTTAAGGCATTAGAGGAAGAGATTATGAGATTAAAGAGAGATGTGTCATCGAACGAAACACTAAAATTGGAACTAGAGGCTGCAGAGTCTAAAAACCAGTGCTTAGAAACTAGACTTTCGTCTATTCTAGGGGAGATGGATCGTGCAAGACAGGGAATGTCCACTCTTTATGGTTCACTAGAAGAACGCTTCGCTTTTAATGCAGCACAACAACAATCTTATGTTGAACAATTGAACAAAAAATGTGAGGAAATCTCTGACTTACATATCCAGCTCATTGACAAAAACATGGTTTTGGCCGAGTTAAAGGAGACACTTCTTCTCACCGACAAGAAGTTGTTAATAACTTAGCTACCAACTCTGCACCGTCCTCTAGTGCTCCATCAACCAATTCAGTAGTGATCTATAAGAACCCGCACCATAAGCAAAATCCGGATACTTACGATGTTTATATGATGAATGCAATTAAGCACGTGGACCTTGTTAGGGATATTTTAGATGATTTGTATGCGTTAGATCCGTCAAGCAGTCACTATTATTCAGCTCATGCATATATTCAGCGAGTTCAATATTGCTTAGCATATTTGCAATACATAGGAAAACCGGGTTCTGCACTACTCACTAATCGACCCATTGCTGTAACTCCATTCAATAAAACCCCAGGAGCAAAACCGTCATTGGCACCATCAACTAAGGCACCTATAAAATCTGTTGCTAATGTTCCCACTTTGCCTTCTATAGGAGTAAAAGAGTCTACTAAGGCTAAAGGATCGCCACTCAAGAAAGATAAGATCAAGCCCTCCACTTGTAGTACCATCAAGAAGAAAGTAGAAGCTCACCCTAGGGATGTTATTTCAGATTTAAATAAAAAGAATCATGTTGCTAAGACTAAAAGCTCTGCGCCTGTGCAGAAGCCTAAACCATTTGTGAATTCTAATTTAAAATGTTGGAATTGTAATGAATGCATGTTTTCTCAACGTCATGATTTGTGTCTTATTGATCATGTGAATGAAATGAATGCCATTAGGAATGATCTTGAATGGAAGCCAACTGGGAGAACTCGTTCCCATGTTGGATGGCAATGGCGTCCCACTGGTAGGACCTTTACATTAGATGGAAAAATGTGCCCTTTAACTAGGAATGCATCCATTGAGGTTAGGTCTCAGCGTCCTTTAATTAGGCACACTAGTACTAAAGTATGGAAACCGCGCCCTTTAATTAGGTCAGCCCCCACTATAGTGCCTATCAGTGAAGAAATATATCAGGATTTAAGCCAACTTGAATCTACACCACCAACTAGGAAGAAGGCTAGGAAATCTAAGAAACCTAAAGTTAGCAAATCTAAGATCATTAAATCTGTACCTGCTAATAACAAGGAACATTCAGATTCCGAAACCTATACATTGTCCTCGTCTGGTGATATTTTCAGGTGGTCCAAATCATCTTCTTGTATTTAGACTCCGGTTGCTCAAAGCATATGACCGGAGATCGCTCGATGCTCAGAAATTTCGTCAGCAAGTTTCTTGGAACGGTTAAATTCGGTAATGATCATATTGCAAAGATAATGGGGTATGATGAATATCAGATTGGAAATGTCACGATTTCAAGGGTATACTATGTAGAAGGTCTTGGTCATAATTTATTTTCAGTAGGACAGTTCTGTGATTCCAACCTAGAGGTTGCTTTTCGACAACACACTTGTTTCATCCGCAACTTGGAAGGAAAAGACTTGTTGAAGGGGTCTCGTGGTGCAAATATTTATACTTTGTCCTTACAAGACATGATGGCCGCCTCTCCAGTATGTCTTCTCTCCAAAGTATCTAAGACCAAGTCATGGTTATGGCATCGTAGATTATCTCATCTCAACTTTGATGCTATTAATCATTTGGCTAAAAACGAATTAGTTCGTGGTCTTCCAAAGCTCAAATTTCAAAAGGAACATTTATGTTCCGCGTGTTCAAGGGGGAAAAGCACCAAGAAATCATACAAGCCCAAAGCTGAAGACACCAATCAAGAAAAACTTCATCTTTTGCATATGGATCTTTGTAGGCCAATGCGAACCGAAAGTGTGAGTGGTAAGAAATTCATCCTTGTTATTGTGGATGATTTCTCCAAGTTTACATGGGTTAGATTTCTACGTACAAAGGATGAAGCACCGAAGGCTATCATCACTTTCCTGAAATTCATTCAGGTACGTTTAAATACTACTGTCCGCCGTATTCGTACTGATAATGGAACAGAGTTCGTCAACCAGACTCTTCGTGATTACTATGAAGAAGTTGGTATCTCACATGAAACATCCACTGCACGTACTCCACAACAAAACGGTGTCGTTGAAAGACGGAATCGTACGCTTATGGAAGCTGCTAGGACTATGCTGATTTATGCGAACGCTCCATTATTCTTATCGGCAGAAGCTGTATCTACTGCATGTTACACCCAAAACCGCTCTATCATTCGGAAACGCCATGGAAAAACACCTTACGAGCTTCTACATGACCGTAAACCCGATGTTTCATTCTTTCATGTGTTTGGTGCTCTTTGTTATCCAAACATTAATAGTGAGAATTTGGGCAAACTTCAACCGAAAGCCGATATAGGTATTTTCATTGGTTACTCACCCTCAAAGAAAGCATACCGAATTTACAACCGTCGTCTTGGTAAGATAGTAGAAACTATGGACACAGATTTTGATGAGCTGACAGCGATGGCTTCTGAGCAGCGCAGCTCTGAACCCGCGCTTCACGAGATGGGAACGGGTGCTATTAGTTCCGGATTAATTCCCATTAATCCTACTTCTACATCATTTATACCACCTACAAGGCCCGAGTGGGATAAACTATTTCAACCGCTGTTTGATGAATTATTTGATCCCCCAAGTGATGAAGTTACAGCACCTGTAGTGATAGCTCCAATCCCTGAAGTTGTTGCTCAAGCTAATGAAGCTTCATCAAATGCATCTTCCATTAACATTGAACCAGATGCACCTCCACCAAGTAATTCTCAAACTACACCTGAATCTTCACCCTTACTTGTGCCTAATGATGATGAAGAGGATTCTGTTGATCACGATTTGGAATATGCTCACCAACAAGAGCTTCCATTCTTTGGTATACCGATACCTGAAAATCCTTCAGCCGCGTCTACCTCAGAAGAAGCTCCTACAATCGTTCACTCCAGACCACCACGGATTGAAAATCACAGCACCAAATGGACAAAAGATCACCCAATTAGGAATATTATTGGAGGTCTCGATCGACCAGTCTCGACACGCCATCAATTACAAGAGAGTGCACTCTATTGCTATTTTGATGCATTTCTCTCTGAAGTTGAACCTAAAAACTGGCAACATGCTATGAGTCAATCATCTTGGATTGAAGCCATGTAAAAGGAACTAAATGAATTCCAAAGACTTGAAGTATGGGAATTAGTTCCTCTCCCTGACAAGGTTAATATCCTTACTTTGTTATGGGTTTATAAGGTTAAACTCGATGAGATGGGTGGAGTTTTAAAGAATAAGGCTAGATTGGTTGCTAGAGGATACAAACAAGCCTTGGGTATCAAATTTGAAGAATCTTTTGCTCCTGTTGCAAGATTGGAGGCTATTAGACTTTTCCTTGCGTATGCTGCTCATATGAATATGATCGTCTATCAAATGGATGTGAAGACGACATTTTTGAATGGTGAAATAAGGGAAGAAGTCTATGTTAGTCAGCCGAATGGGTTCGTTAGCACGGAGTTTCCTAATCATGTGTACAAGCTTAAGAAGGCTCTCTATGGGTTGAAACAAGCTCCACGCGCGTGGTATGATCTCCTTTCAACATATCTCATGTCGGAAGGCTTCTCCAAAGGCAAGGTGGACCCCACTCTATTCACTCTCAAGGAAGACAACGACATGATACTGGTACAAATTTATGTTGATGATATAATATTTGCTGCCTCTAACATAGAATTGTCAAACCGCTTTGAGAAAATAATGTCCACACGCTTTCAGATGTCAATGATGGGAAAAATTTCATTTTTCTTAGGATTACAAATTTCTCAGAATCCGAGAGGCATCTTTATTAATCAATCCAAATATGCTCTAGAATCATTAAAGAAATATAACTTTGAAAATTGTGACCCCGTGGATACTCCAGTGGTGGAGAAATCCAAGTTAGATGAAGATAGGAATGGGATTGCTGTTGATCCGAAACTCTACCGTGGGATGATCGGCACCCTTCTCTATCTGACTGCTAGCAGGCCTGATTTGCAATTTGTCGTATGCATGTGTGCCCGGTATCAGGCTCGGCTTACCGAAAAGCACCTACATGCTGTTAAAAGGATCTTTCGGTATCTCAAAGGAACACTTCATCGTGGTCTATGGTATCCGAAAGATTCCTCTATTGCTTTAATATCATATGCAGATGCCGATCATGCTGGGTGTCAAGACACGAGGCGTAGCACTTCTGGGTCTGTGCAACTCCTTGGAGACAGATTGATTAGTTGGTCTTCAAAAAGGCAGAAAAACGCTGCAATTTCTAGCACGGAGGCTGAATACATTGCCATGTTCGGTTGTTGTGCTCAAGTCCTTTGGATGAGATCACAACTAACTGACTACGGTCTTGGATTTAACAAAATCCCGATGTATTGTGACAACAAGAGCGCCATTGCCCTTTGCTGCAACTACGTTCAACACTCCCGGGCAAAGCACATCGACATTCGCTACCATTTCATTAAAGAGCAAGTGGAAAACGGAGTGATCGAGCTGTATTTTGTCACCACTGAGTATCAGCTGGCAGACATGTTCACAAAAGCCTTAGATCGAGGACGAATCGAGTTTTTGATCGACAAGCTTGGCATGAAATCCTTCTCTCCAGCGACTCTCAAAGAGTTGGCAGAAGAATCAGCAGAATAGTGGTGGTAAACTATTCCTGCGTATCCTTTGATCGTGATCATGTATATTATCGTATATATATAAACCACAAAAAGAAAAATACAAAAATATAAAACCTACAAAAACCATAAAAAATATAAAACCTACAAAAACCATAAAAAATATAAAACCAAGAAAACCCAAAAATATTTTCGTCTTTTTAATCGGGCATGTCTTTTAGTACGGTAATATTTACGGCTTTAGAAATGTCAATTAATATTGACACGACGCCATAAATAGAGTCCCTATAAAAGTTGTACATTTTTAAAACATGCCCATTATGGCTTGTAGTTATTTCTGACTGCAACCCGTTTTTCGCATTAAAGTCACGTATTTCCTTGGAAAACGTTGGCTCACAACGGGAATTAATTTTCTCGGGCATGGTTTACAAGCCAAATCATGCAAAGGGATCAAGTTTACTTTATAACTTGGTCTAACACGACTTAGTGTACGTTTAAGTGCATTATTTTGTTTAAATAAGAGAAATCTTATTGTCACCACGAATCAATCTTTTCAAGACATTAATTGGAAAATGTTTTCATCAATATTTGACTCTTTAAACAATGACTACAGCTCTTTCAATAGAAAACGGGTCATCGTTTAAGGGGGAGAAAATATTAAATCGTCTTCGTCATTAAAACGTTCTTCAAAAGTTCTCGAGAAAAAATTAATCGGTTAAAGGGTTAATTAATAGATGTCCTTTGGAATACGACTTGTGCTTGTTTGTGATTTATCATGAGTTTTAGGTCTCGGTTATTTGCAAATAGGTTAAGGTGGTTAAGTCTAACGATTGTTAGAAAGTTTTAACGATGGTTAGTAATTAGAAACTAAAAGAAATAGAGGAGTAGAAAAGTAAAGTAGAGGGGCCATAAGTGCTAATAGGTGAAACTCACACATTTGTTGACCTTAGTCAAACAAACACCCCCGTCTCCTTCTTTCTTTCTTTTCTTCTTTCTCTTGTTTTCTGTTGGCCGCCATTAACACACATAAAACACACACACAAGTTCATAATCCATCGTTTTTAATCTCTCAATCCGTTCCATTCGATTAACAAGGTACATACGTGTTAGTAATTCATCTAATTCGTCTTTAAATCTACCTAATTAATTTGTTCTAATTCAATTAATCAAATTAGGGTTTCTGCTCTATTTAGGCTTTAATTGATTAGGGTATTAGGTGGGTTTGGCTCAGATTAGCATTAGAAAGATGTGTGTTGCCTTAGAATGCCATAAATTCACTCATGCGTTTAGATTAATCCATCATAGAACGAATTTAAGTTATTCCGAATTAGGGGTGCAAACGAGCCGAGCTGAGCCTGAGCTCAACAGGGCTCGGGCTCGGCTCGAAACATAAAATAATGGGCTCGAGCTCGGCTCGATAGCTCGTCGAGCTTTTACCTTCAAAGCTTGAGCTCGGCTCGATTAGAATTCCAGCAAAGCTCGAGCTTAGCTTGAAAAGCTCGAAATTATATATACGAAACAAATATATCATTATCGTTTAATTTTATGTATGTACTAAATTATGATAACAACTATCAATAAATTATTTAAGTTTTTATATAGTTACTTTTTATAATAAGGCTAATACTTAAATAAACGTTTTAGTACTTATATAAAAATATATTTATACTAAGGCTCGAAAAAGCTCGATAAGGGCTCGAGCCAAGCTATCAAAAGCTCGAGCTCGGCTCATTATATGTTTCGAGCCATACTATTGGGCTTGAGCTCGATAAAAGCTCGACTCGATCGAGTCGAGCTTGAGCTCGAGCTCGAATAGCTCGATAAAAGCTCGGCTCATTTGCACCCCTATTCCGAATGAGCATCTTTTCAAAGTTATTCCGGACGAGCGTTTATTTCGAATGAACGTTTATTCCGGACGAACAAATTATTCCGGATGAACAAATTATTCTGGATGAACAAAGCATTCCGGATGAACAAATTATTCCGGATGAAAAATTATTCCGGATGAACAATTATTCCGGGTGAACAATTATTCCGGATGAACAATTATTCCGGATGAACATTTATTCCGGATGAACATTTATTCCGGATGAACATTTATTCCGGATGAAGTGTTTATTCCGGATGAAGTGTTTATTCCGAATGAAGTGTTGATTCCGGATGAAGTGTTTATTCCGGATGAAGTGTTTATTCCGGATGAAGTGTTTATTCCGGATGAAGTGTTTATTCCGGATGAAGTGTTTATTCCGGATGAAGTGTTTATTCCTGATGAAGTGTTTATTCCGGATGAAGTATTTATTCCGGATGAAGTGTTTATTCCGGATGATGTGTTTATTCCGGATGAGATATTTATTCCGAATGAAGGTGTTTTTGCTTAATAACTTGTTAAATGTTTGAGTGTTTTCAATGCTTAAGGGATTATGTCATATGCTTAGGTATAAATTCATAATGGTATTCATATCTGTATGTATCAACTTTTATGTTTTATCTTAAGCAGAAACAATGACTAACCCAACCGTGCAACAAATACAAGACACTAGAGCAGCAACCATTGAAGAAGCCAAAACCCTCAAGTTCATTCCAAAAAACTACCGGTTGAAGGAGGTATCTAACTCCACTCACAATGGATTCAAGGTAGCTTCAGCCATTCTTGACAATTCTCACTTCAAGAATGCGCTAAGGGGTAGTGCTTCGGTGCCCTTCGACTACATGTACGAATTCTGGGCAACCAAAGAGAAGACGTAAAACAAGATCACATTCTTCCTGGACAACAAGCAACAGACTCTCACCGTGTCAGACTTCCGCAAGATCTTTGGTTTTCGGGAGTCACCCAAAGGTACAGCATTCTCAGCGAACCCGACCAAGAACAAGCTCATGGCGATGTTCTCTGCTATTGGATGTGCGGACTTACGAATAGTGTCCGATTTTACCACAGCCAAAGTGGGTCAACCTTGGAGAGCGATTTTTGGTATTCTCAGCCGATGTCTCACACCCAAAATGACTGGGTATGATGTTGTGCGTTCGCCAATCATCAATATGTTCTATGGTATGTTAAAAGGTATATATTGATTATGCATCATTGTTGTGGGAAGAGTTTATTTTTCAACTCTTCACAAACACAAAGACTAAGGCTAAAGGTTACCAGTACCCTAGGTTCATAAAGCTAATCATACATTATTTTATGGAAAACGATGCGTCTATTGATAAGCGTGCAGGTAGCCGTCACCACACAAAGGAGGCTAATGATCTGGTGGACCTAAGGCAAGAAGGTCACTCCAATGTTGTTATCCCTGGTCCTATTCCCGGTCATCTCCTGAAAGATAAGATTATCGCTTCTGCTGATTACAAGAACATGCTAATAGAAATCAAGAATCAACAAGCAAGCGTTCAGACAGGAGAAGACTCGTCTACTACGGTCAAGAGTAAAGGTAAACGCAAGCAAACAGTTGCTTTATCTGAACCCAAAATCAAAAAGACAAAGACTGAGGCTAAGAAGGGTAAGAGCACGGCTGATAAGCTTGTTCTTCACGATGAAGAACATGTTGATGACGATCCTACTCTCGAGCTAACTCGCAAGACTGAGAAAAAGTTAATGAAGAAGGCTATTGAGAAGAGTAGGAGAGACACAGGCGGTAGTGGTTCGGGTGCACAGATAGATGTTGAAGAAGAATACAAGAAGCCACATGACATTAGAGAGTTTGGAACACCCGAACGTTACTCAGTATCGAAGGAGACATCAATTGCTGATACAGCAAGTGTTGAGAAGGAGTCCGGTGCTACAACAATCATTGTGACTACACAGCCTCTTGTAACTCAACCTCCATCATCCAGCCTTTACCAACACGACCGGTGCCAACACCACTACCATTCCCTCCACCTCCACCTACTTCCGTCATGAGTACTGTAATCACAACCGTGCCTTTTCAACCATCCCAGAGTAGCCCTGTACCATCTTCAGTGGCTGCATTTGTAATGGCAGAAATGCTGGATAAACACATGGACAGTCAAAGAAAAGAGATGGCTCAACTTCGAGAAGAGCTATTTCGACGAGTGCAAAGTGAAGAGGCATCCAAGAAAGCCCAAGAAGAGATGCTAGCTAAGTTCACTGCAGAGATGGAGTTGACACGTAAATCTCATGCAGAACAACTTGCTCAGGTCAAACAGGCTGAAGCTGATAAGAATGAAGCACGATTTACAAGACTTCGAGCCATAAAGGATAAATATAAGCAGCAGAAAGAAACACTTGAAGCTTCTATTTTAGAGAGAGGGAATGAATCTGTTGAGTCTCTTATGCCAAAGCTGCGTGAAGAGATGAGGAAACTTGCGGCTGATAACTTGATGATTAAGTCGTCCAACCCTTCCGAGTCAGCCTACAAAATTGCATATGACTTAACAGATTTTAAACTAAAGAAGATCCTCAAAGCTCGCATGAAGGAAGTTGGATCTTTTGACAAGTCTAAAATTTAGCAGACACTCTACAAAGCACTCAATGAAGCTATCTTGGAGGATGATCGGTTGTTTAAGACATTTGGAAGTGTGGTACCTTACCACATCTTGGATGAGGAAGAAAAAGAAGATAGTGAGCAAGAGGAGAATGATGGTGAAGAAGAGGATGATGGTGAAGAAGATGATGATGATGATGATGATGGTGATGATGATGATGATGGTGATGATGATGATGGTGATGGTGGTGATCAAAATGAGGAGAGTGATAAGGGTAGCAACGGGGATGATGGTGACAACGAAAACAGGGATAGCGGTAAAAATGACCAGCCTGATCAGTCTGATTACGATGAAACGGGGGACAAGGTTGCCAGCAAAAAGAAACCATCCAAGTCTGGTACCAAGTCTCAGAAAGATGCTGCCCGAAAGGAAAAGTCCACATCTACGGAGTCAGGACGAACCAAGTGGCGCCATGATGTGAATGCTGCTACTGCATCATCGATTCCCGGTACATCTGTTTCTGTTTCTATACCTGTTACCACTAATCCTGTTAGTTCTTTTGTTGCTCCTGTGATTGCAGAACCAGTAATTGAACCTGAATCTGCACAACACTCGCCTGTTCATGATACCGCCGAAATGCCTGAATTAGAACCAGCAAGTGTTCATGTTTCTACTCCTCTACAAAAAGAACCAGAATCTACTGTTCCTGAGTCAAGCACACGGGACTGGGCGGATACATTGGAGATTGATGAAACTGCACCGCCACAAGCTTGGATCACGGCAGCTGCTAAATATGATCCAATCACAGACGCTGATAGAGATGTTTTATATCTCCGTATCTGTAGTCCGATAGACTTGTGTGCATTTTTGGCTCATGAGTTCAAATCTTCGGTCACTCCGTCTTTGGTGAAGAGAGCGCTAAAGGACAAGAGACTTCACGCCAAAACCAGGTTAAGCCGCATGGAGTACGAGTATTATGCTGACGAGGTCTTGAAAGCTCTCAATACCGTTCAAAGGCCAGGCCTTCATGAGTCAGAAAGAGCTCCACCTCCACTTGATCCCTCTCAAGATAATCAAATTGCTCTTGACTTCTTTGTCACCTATGATCTTGAGTATATCCTCAAGGGATCATCCAAGTACGCGACCTCCCTGACATTGTTGAAAGCTGCTAATTGGGGGACAATACCTTATATCGAGGAAAAGGTCAACCGCCTCTGGGTTCCAAAGGTAAACCGTAATTATGACATGTATGCTGCTATAGGAGCATCACATTGGGACGAGCGAGTCCGAAGGGCGTATAGAGGTTGCTGCTTAGCCAACTCAGGAAGTATCGTCAAATCCAATCTTCGAATCACAAGTATCTTAGGACTGAATATTGAACCCAAGAATGGCTATCATCATGTGACGGAGATTCGTCTAAAAAGGGAGGATGACAAAGAATACAAGATACAGCAGGGAGATTTTTCTATCATTCGCCTTGAAGATATCGAAGACATGTTGCTTATGATGACCCGTGATCAAGTTACCCATCTTACTCGTGAAGAAATCATTGCCTTGAATACAACACTTCGTATGTTCACACGAAGCGTTGTTATCAAGAAACGAGTTGAAGATCTTCAATTGGGAGTTGAAAGCTACCAAAGGAAGCTTAACATGACCCGTCCAATGAATCAAGTTCTACCTCAACACGTCGAAAGATGTCCCTATACCGGCACGACCGTTCCGATGTACGGGATTTTCTACATGAACAGTCGTGGGATCATGAAGTTTATGAGGGTAGGTGAGCTTCATAAGTACAGTGATGGGACTCTCATATACGTCAGAGGAAAATTGGAGCATCTCAATTCTGGCGGGACATTACCAGAAATGATTGAGGATTGGCATCCGGCTTATCAGAAGATGGCGACATATGTGATCAAGAAGATTGATGAAAAGCTCCGGGAACGTAGATTGATGAGGAGCTTAGAAAAATTCGTTGGTGGCAGACCATATGGAGTGCACTACAAGTTACTACAACGATCCATCTAATGGGTCGTACATCTCAGGTCCACTCTATATTGGTTTTATTTGTGAATTAGTAAATTTTATGAATATTGTGCTTTTACGGCTTGATGTAGTGTTAAGGTATGATAATTTTTCAAGAATTTTTCACGAGATTCTAAATCTTTCAAAATATGTCATACTAAAGCACTAAAATTAACCCTTATTAATTTAAGGGGGAGCATTAATATGTTCTATGGCCAAACATTGATTTCATTTTTACCCAAATACCGGTTGATCCATTCAATATCCCAAATATTAATGGTTAACAATTTGGATAAGGGGAGAAAATGGGATTAAGGAGACTTAAACGATACTTGGCTAAAAGATGAAAAAGACTTAACGATAATCCAACTTAATATGTGTAAAGCACGTGTTAAGGGGGAGCGTTTTTTGATGAACAAAACACTTAAGGTACAAAACTCTTGATTTCAACATCACAAGTACCTTAAGTAATTGTCAAGGATTTTTCATGGTGACTATACTTTCCCAAAACACGCTTAATTCACGACGGATGTGGTGACAAAAGGGTGGTAGGAATAGGTATTAGTCCAATGATTCATCAGTGCCGATGGAATCTTCCCAAGGACAATTCCCTAGATAGAATTAGAAGTCCTAGGAAAGATGGAGAAAGATTGTGAACGTAGCTGAATGCCGACCAAGTACTTAAGCTAGCACTGGAACAATCACAACAAGGTGCTAGTTATGACGTATTGGTAAGCATTGAAGGGGTTGAAGAATGAAAAAGAATTGTAAAAGTAAAGGGTGTAAAGAAAGAAGTCCTCCTTACAACTTTAGGCAGAAACCGGGTCAATACATATGCTATTGAGATCATTTGTTAATGATTCTCGATATTGAAGAAAGACATCATGGACCCAGTGATGCAATGCACAACCCTTCCCAGCTAACTCAAATATCTCTCAAAAGGTATTTGTTTTAATCACACGGAGATCAACACGTTATCTATTGGTTTATTCACTCCGAATAGACTGATATTGAATAGGTGGCACTCCTCTCCAGCCATCACTCACTAAATCAAAACGCACTATCGAGTCTAGAGCCACGAGATCATCAAAAGTCTCATTAGGACACTTTCCATTTTTTCCTTGCTTTCTCACACACTGTGAAAAGTAAGAGATTTTTATGAGTCCTACGCAGTATTCTTGTAATATTTCCAGAACATCTGAGTGATACGCAAGTATTACAATGAAGATGGAAATCCTGCTTGAGCCGACATCAAACAAGCTCATGGTAGGTGACACGTGTGGTTCTTTAAGAACCAATCTTGTGAAAACTGGAAAGAAACAGTAGTTTAATTCTTAATTGAACTTAAACTCGTTCCAGGCCTCTACGCATTATCGTATGATCTTGCCAGAACACTCAGAGTGACACTCTTTAGTGTTCACAGTGACGAGTGGAAATCCTTCTAGTGTTAACATCAAACAACACTTGGTAGGTGACGTGCAAGATTCTTTATGAATCAAGCTCGTGATAACTGGAAAGCAACGATGGTGAAAAACTTAATTGAAATTCACTTGTTCCAGGTTTCATGAATTGACGGCTTCAATCACAAGGATAATTTATCCAAGTGATTCACTCTTTATGTTCGCAGTCAAGCTTAGTGATCGTCGAATAAAGAGAACGGGTTTACCCGCGAAATCTTGTCAGGAAGTTACTTAATTGAAACTATCCGTCACAGGTACGATATCTAATATCGTCCAACGGTCTTCACCAACCGGAGGTAAAATGCTACCGATTTAGAATGAAATGTTCTAAGCCATTTCATTCGTGTCTTATTATGTTGCTGCGAAGATGGTGGCGTTGCGGTGTACCAGCTAAAGTCGTTCCCACATGCTTATGTTTTTCTGCATCAAAGTTCAGCAAAATTCAAGAAAGTACAAAATGAAGTCTTCCGCTGTACCAAACTCTGAAGCTTTCAAGAATTCAACAAAAAACATAAGTGTGTGGAACATGGAGTCACGAGGAGTCAAGATTCACAAGAAGGCAAAGATCACACGTGATTGGTCAAAAGAACAATGCTCTCAAGCCAAAGCCTAAAAGATCAAATCAACATATTCACAACAAAAAGAAAAGAAGAAAAGACTACGAGATGAAGAACGAAGACTTAGTATAGTATGCTAGGTTTAAAATTGTGTAACGTGGAGTGACCTCCCTTAGGGGGAGATTGTTAGAAATACGTTTTTAACGTATATTAGAAGTATCGGTCACTCCACGATATTATTGAATGTTGTATAGCTCGCAGTTAATGTTTGTTCACTTTGTTAAGTGAAACCGGCCCATGGGCTTGTCATGGGTCGGCCCAAGCCCATTAGTGGCTTGGATATAAATACCCCTTTCCACCATGGAAAGGGGGTTGGTTTGGTTGTTTCACTTTTGATTAATAAAAACACACATTTCTCTCTCACTTTCTCTCACTACTTTCTTTCTCTATAACCATCAACCCACCTTATTGATTCATAAGATTATCACAATTCTTCACTTTCCCATGTTGTGAAAGTGCAGAAGTGCTCATTCATTCTTCATAACGATTATAACCAAGACCAACCAATAAAGCAATCACATTCATGGAATGAGACTGTGGACGCTCCATCTTTATCCAGAGAACCCTCGGGAAAGTTCTTTTCTCAAATATCTCAACATTAGTTCTAGAGTAGGTTCACAATGATGTACAATAATTACTTTTAAATTGGTTTTGAATTTTTCACTTAGGGTTCCAGGGGATCTGGTCTACTGCAATGAAATTGAATCCCCCTGCCATGGTTAGATTTGAATTTCAAAAAATATTTTCTTTACCTATATATATTGGTATAGTAATAGATGTTTACTTATGTTTAAAAAGTTAAAAAAGTTAAAAATTAAAAAGGCAAAGGTTCACC
Source organism: Glebionis coronaria (assembly GCA_025667525.1). Lineage (NCBI taxonomy): Eukaryota > Viridiplantae > Streptophyta > Magnoliopsida > Asterales > Asteraceae > Glebionis > Glebionis coronaria. The sequence goes on along the minus strand of JANFOE010000078.1, from coordinate 71,291 downwards.
ATAAATCCTTGTTACACCTTCGATAATAGTTAACTGACAAAATATTTCATCATCTGTCCTTAGAGATGTATGGTGCACTATTTGGTAATCATAATGATGTATGATGCATGAAGTATTGACACGAGATGTAACTCGAACCAAAGAATAGTATTGACACACTATTTTGCAGCAACTCCACAAGGCATTATCACAACCAACTAATGCATATCCTTATTTATAAAGTTTAGACATGTTATAGTCATTTGTCTTAACCTACCAATAGTATATGCATGGACGAAGCTTGAACAAATTAATTGAGGAGGAGGGGGCGAACAATTTAATATTGTACAAAATACAGTTTTTATAGGCTTTTCTTAAAGTTTCATGAATATAACAAAAAATTAGTACTAACAAGTCAAATTCATGGGAGGGAGGATAACCCCCTTTTGCTCCTACTATCTTTCGTCCATGAGTATAAGAATTATGAACAAAAAACGATAGAAGCGAACAATAATAAAAGAAAAAAGAAATTAAACTCGGGTCACTAGGGTTGACCCGAACCCATGTAACACGTATATATTAAACCCAAACTCGACCCTATTTAGAACTTTGGTTAGTCGGTTTGACGTGAATAAGAATTACGACCTGAGTGACCTAACCCAAATACGCTTATTCGGGTTCGAGCCTGCTCAGCTTTTATAACACCCCTAGTTATAAACTGGAAAAAGGTATTCCATCTAGGTGCAATTAATTGTTTTATTGTATGACCATAAGCTCGCAATAGAATATAGGAAATTTTTTAAGTTGAAACCGTGAAAAGTAATTTGATGTACCACCATATTGACACTCGTTTGTATGACCATTGCAATAATTCAACTAAAATATATTGGCATGAAAAAGTAAAAAAAAAATTGGCGACCTCTGTAAATAGAGCATGTTTACTATTTGTTTTAAAAAATTTAGCTTTTAATATTTCAAAATCTAAAAATTAATCTTATCCATTCATCTCTTTTAGAATAAATTTTTCTTTTTTTTAAAAGATATATAATAAACTTTTCTAACAACCTTTTTAACAAACTATTAAAAAAACTTTTATATTTAAATTGAAATATCTTTTTATTTATTTATTTTTTCTATAATCTAAATTTATCATATTTTCTTTAACTCCGCGCTCTTTAATTCAATATCTATTTAGATATATTTTGATTAAATTTTAATTTTTTGCCATTTTTAGTGAGTATTTTTATTTAGATTTAACTTTTTATAATTTTAACTTTAATTTGAATACGAAGTTAGTGGATAAAAGTGTAACATTTATTTGTAAAAAAATAGTCATCACGTACCTGCCGTTGTATTGCGCGGGTACCAGGCTAGTCAAACATAAAATAGTTTGAACTTCTCGAGTATCTACTTCTAAAACGATTAATGTGTACACATGAATCATGTTTTATTCATTTAGAAATGTGCTTCAAATTATTCACGTCTAACATATACAGATAGATGTAGTTATTTTTATGCGACAGACACAGTATATAATAATTAGTAAGCACACTTCATAACCAAATATGGTTTGTTACTCACAAAAGGACTCATATGGCTCCCTAAACTATAAGGGGAAATTATAGTTTTGAAACAGCAAAGTTGTGTTCAAGGAGCACTTGACTATTTTCATGTACCGACGTGTAGTTTAACTCTTTTATAAAAATCTCCATCGCAGTGCTCGACAAAGATATGGGTACCATGATTCCAAACTCCCCATTATGGTTCCTTAAAGGTAGACACATACCTAAAGCATCTACATCCCTATCCCCAGGGCCTCCATATGCCAATTCCCAGCAACCAAAGTCAACTTCATTCATACCAGTGTGGGTCCAATCTGTGACAATGAAAGCTCGGACAATATAGAACTGTGGACGTCCTTTGATTATCATTAAGTTAGTGAGAGATCTTATGTAGTCTTCGGTAACCTGAGTTTTCGCCTTCGGCCTAATAATTTTTTTAAAGGCAACACAATTTCCATAGTAACCTACTGGTAAGGGAGGGTCTTTAAATTTGGCATGTGCAAGGATCAAAATGCCAAGGCGTTAAAACATAATTTGAATAGACCTATGAAATAGAAAGAAGAACATTACTTACAACAAATATTCATAACTGATTGAATGTTAAAATTAACAAATAAAGAACTTTCAAAATGCCTATGGTACTTCTATATCGAATCCATCACAACATATTAAATCGTTATGATTATCAAGTTATATCGAGTATTACCATTTGAAAGTTAACATACTTTCGGGTTACTCAAGTGTTGATGTTCTTTGACTTTGCACATCTTGGTTTGAGGATTTTTTTAAATAGAAACATTACTAATGATCCAAATAGACAAATTACACCATAGCTAGTTTAAGTAAAGCAAAATGCACCTTTCCTACTGGGTTCAAATAAATGACGGTTACAATTACAACCACTGATTGTAATCAACACTTGATTCTTAAGCCTCATCATAATCCTCTTCTTCTTCCTCGTACTGTCCTTCCTCATTAGAAGTTGCATCATGATACTGCTGATACTCAGACACAAGATCCTCTCGGCCTCAGTAAACTCCATCTCGTCCATACCTTCACCAGTATACCAATGAAAGAAATCATTTTTCCTGAACATAGCAGTAAACTGCTCACTCACACGCCTGAACATTTCTTGAACAAATGTTGAGTTTCTAGTGAAAGTTGACGCCATCTTAAGACCATTTGGTGGGATATCACAAATGATGGACTTCACATTGTTTGGAATCCACTCCACAAAGTAAGAGTTCTTGTTTTGAACCTTAAGCATATTCTCATCGACTTCCTTACTACTCATCTTTCCACGGTAAAAAGCTGATGCAGTCAAGTAACGCCCATGACATGGGTCAGCAGCACACATCATATTCTTGGCGTCCCACATTTGTTGAGTGAGCTCTGGAACAACTTGAGAGTTCTGAAGCAAATGTCATACAATGCCTTATTAGAACCATACACTCATCAGCATTTTCCACGAGTTAGTGAACAGAGAGGGTCGCATTGTAGGGCTCAACAACAATATCAGAAACCTTAGGAGATGGAAAGACACAGAAGGTCATCATCATTCAGTCAGGATACTCTTCCCTGATCTTTGAGATCAAAAGCGTACCCATACCAGAACCTATACCACCTCCTAGAGAATGGCACACCTGGACACCCTTCAAATAGTCACAGTAATCAGCTTCCTTTCTAACAACATCAAGAATAGAATCAATCAACTCAGCGCCTTTAGTGTAATGAACTTTAGCCCAATTATTACCAACACCAGATTGACCAAATACAAAATTATCAGGCCTAAATATCTGACCATAAGCCCCAGATCTTAGACTATCCATTGTCCCTGGCTCCAGATACGTCAACACCGCGCGTGGTAGAAACCTTCCAGCACTCGTTTAATTATAATACATATTATCCTCTCCAACTGCAAATTCGCACACCTGTATACTTTCCAGTGACATCGATCACATGCTCTGTGCATCGATCACGTCCTCTTTCATTGGATATAGCAGATATACGCCAAGGTCATAGCTAAAAAGTTACGATTAAAGATCATATTATCCTTTTATATATAGTAAATTTAAACTAATATCTATCTTATTTGAGTTTAAGCTCCTGAACAATTTCAGGAGCACACGAAACCTTAGCTTATATTAAACACAAGACTTTGACTTTCACAGACAGGTTTTAGAAATAAACCTAAACCATAACTCCTATACCTAAGAAAGCACACATTCATAAGATACAATAATGACAATTTTTAACTTTTTACAATAAACGGATTGGGTATAATCCGTATAATCCTTATCCTCCTGGTAATAATTATCCTTAACCTCCTTATACTTATCCTAAACCTATCGCTACTTATATTCCTAAACCCCATCCTCCTATGTATAATCCCAAACATTCTCCGTCAGTTATGATATCAATCCTTATGATTCTAAACCTCCTGGTAGTTATGATTCAAAACCTCCTGATAATTACTTCTGAACCCCTTCCTCTGAATCTCCACGAACATAAAGTAAATACAAAATTCGTTTAAAACTGAAATACCTGAAAGTGTGCTGAGTAACCGGCCTCGGAAATTATGGAAATGTTTTTCTTCCTTTGATCGTTGCTATGGGACGAGGTGGCTTCAGCCTCGTGTGTGTGCAGGCCCTTAGTGACAACGTGACTTTTAAAATTGCGCCAACGTTCTGGTAGAGTGGATGCTTTTGATTGAGGTTGGTTAACCGCTTGTCTTCTCATCTTTGACCCAAAGTGTTTCGAACCATATGGAAAAAAGACTTACATTGACATCAGGAGGACGTAGCCCCCCACCGTGCCAATGAGATCATCACGAATCACGAGACTTTCAAGGAGCAGTTGGTAAAATTAGAGAACTACTTAAACCTACATAATCATGTCTCCAAGGTAGAGGCCAGACCTGTGGTCTGGTTGTAAAATGTCATCCAACCTAGAGACAAACTGCCAGCTTTCCACATTGGCCTTTGTTCCCCTGCAGCATCATCATACATAGTGAGATAAATAAGTGTATTTCTTGTGTTACTAGAATTGACTACCAAAAACAGAAAGAAAATAACATAGCTAGAATTTGAGATGGGAACATGGACAGTTGCAGATACTGGTTATTAATGGCAGTCAGATTCGTCCTCCTCCACTCCCACATATCAAACATAGGAATGTCCAAGAAGAAAATGAGCAAGTAGAAAACCATGGGAAAGTCCAAGAACGTTGTTTGCTTCATGTGGGAGAAGATCTTCTCATAGTTATTAGTCTGCAATGAAAAAATTACATCAAAACCAATTCTTTCAAGAGTATCAATAGATGGGTCGGCTAATCTATTCATAAAAATTCAACACCATTGCTTATAGAGTAAGACTGAATCATTGATATGAGCTATTTTAGTCATATCAATTATATCATAAAACGATGAATAAATGCTTAAATTGTATATAATTGGCCTTGTATTTGTTTGTTTCTTGTTTTAATGTGTGTAGGTACCAAGTTCACGAAAACGAGCAAAACCGGCATGAGTTCGGAGAAAAGATCGTCAAAGCCAAATACAAGCTCGATTTTAGTGGATTTAACTTTTTATGAAGATAAATGGGCTTGTGGGTCCCACATTTGGGAATTGGGCCCAAAAGCCCATTAAGGAGTTCAAGTTAACTAGTTTTGGAGTTTAAGCCCATCAAAAGCCCAACAAAATTTCCATGTGACGAATGATAACCCAAACCCTTTACCACTTTTGTTTAGTAGATTTGGAATGGGCTTTTCATATCCCATTTGGTTATTTTAGGTCAAAGTTTATCAAGATTTATAAACAGATGAAAAAATCAATTCTTAGTCAAACTTTCATAAACGTAAACACACACACGTTTGTAGCCATTTTGATACAAACAATGTTCACTCATCTTTTCTCTCCCACCCCAAACCTAATAACCTGCAAAACTACTATTTCCCAAACCCTAAAAATACAAATCAATAAATAAATTGTGGCTTTTGTGAGACTCGTGTGATTCATACGAGTGGGGAATTAATTCCCAAGATTTTAGGAAGAGATGATGGAGGGTATCTACGAACGTGGCAACGTTTCATTGGCTGAGACACCTCAATCCCACCAATCCTCCAATAAAAAGGAGACACGTCATCACCAAACTAGCACAACTAGCACACTCGGATGCCAAGTTGGCAATCCGTGTGCTAATTGGCTAATAACAGCCGTAGATCAAGAAAGAAGAAAGAGAGTGAAGAAATCAAGGGCTGAGATAGAAGATGCTTCCCAACAAACCTCATCAGCAAGGCTCGGGGTTTGCCTATAAAAACCCCCACAAAATGTAATTTTAAGTATTCCAATTTTTTCTTTAGAGTTATAATGTTAAAATAGGGTTAGGAATAATTGTAATTTCATTTTCCAAAGTATTGTAATGTTTTTACTGAATTAATAAAAGTTAATTTTCGCAAGTTCTTATTGTTTCAACTGATTTTTGATTAAGTTTTTAATTGAATAATTATTCTGTCTATTTAATATTATGATATAAATTATTTGGTTAAATTGAAAGAATAGTTTAATTAAATAATTGAAGAGAGAAATTTGGAATTTAGTTAAACCCCAATGGTTTAACTCCTAAAAGCTGCTGAGTTTCGATTTTTTGTTCCTGACTCGATGGTTAATGGTGTACGATTGGTGGTTCGATGTATGGTGGTAAATGATGGTGTTTATTGTGTTTAAAGGATGCTTAGCGCATTCTTCTTCCCAATGGATATCTTCAAAAGGTTTTAAGTCCTTTTATTTTAATTTTAAATCTTATGTAATTTAGTAGTTTACAAATAATCTGTCTATTTGTTAAGGCTGTAGGATTATGATTTAGATTTTACTGAATCTATTTGGTTAAACGTGTTATATGATTATTATCTGATTGTATTTGGATGGTAAGCTGATTTTATTAACAGTTATTGTTGATATTGTTTGTTGATAGGATTTACACAGTCTGCTGATATTTTGTATCAGTTGAGATTTTGTTCATTGATTTACTGCTATAGTTTGGTTCGTGTTATTATAATTGCTCATTGTCTAAAAATGCAACTTGAAAATGATTTTGGTGTAATCAGACTGTCTTAAATCGTTTTTCTGTTAATTTGAGCAAATGAATATGGCTAAGTTTTAGTGACAAACGAATTAAGCCATGAGTTTGTCAGATTAGACTAGATGTTGGGTTTTGATTTTTTTTTTCTGTTGGGACATAGGTGATAAATTAGTTCATATGCTTAATTTGGTTAAAATGAGCTGTGATTTTGGATTTATAAATTGTTGAGACTGTATTAAGCCTTTGATTTTTGGTTCACTGAAATAAGCTTAGCTTGTTTTTTTATCTTGCTGATTTAATGGTGTAGCTTCTATAATATTATTTACTTTGCTGATTTTTGCTGATATAAATTGCTTAGTTCGCTGTTATAAGTTTTGTTGAGTTCTTATTGTTTGTTTTGCTGTTGTTATTATTTGCTTATCAAAAAGCTATCAGGTTAACTGATTTGATAGTTTATTCAGATTCCTATATGTCCATTTATCTCCAAACAAAGTCACTCCTGTGACGTTTTACAAAGTTTTCTGTCCAAAAATTAATTATCAAAAATATGTCCATAGTGGGATTCGAACCCATGACCTCCTGGTCATGGGTCATACGTGTTAACCACTTGATCTAGCAGTATGTTTTGGTTTAATTTCAGTCAAACTAATTAATATAGCTTCTTATTAAATTGATTGTCAGTTTAAATTAGAGTTTAGTTACAAGTTTTCACTAAATAACTTTTAAATCATTTATCAATATATATTTTATAAAGTAAAAAAAAATTAAAAAAAAATAAATGTTTTATTAATTTTTGGAATTTAAAATTGTTATTTTAATTTGTAGATTTTAATTAAATTAGGTTTTAACAAAATAGTTTTATAAATGGATTTTCTTTTAACAGATTTTGTAATGTTTAATTAGTTTTAATAAAGTTTTTATTTTAGATAAAAATAATGGGAAACGATTCATGCACTTAGGTTTCATTTGTAGAATTAATTTTAGTTTAAAAACCGATAAACCATTTAAGTCAATTGTCCAAATCAAAGTAAAGCGTCTCAAATTCACTTGATCTTCGTGTACAACGAACTTGGTTCATCAACGTGTTCAATTAAATCTGTCTTTGGTAATTTTAGTTAATTAATTTTTCCTAAAGGTAATTTTCTAATTTACCCTATAACGTATCTAATTAACATATACATTCCACGACACATCAAAAATTTTGGCGCCGCTGCCGGGGGTCTTGTGTACGATTCGTTTCGTGGAGATTTGTTGATCATTGATTTGAAGACCCTTTCCGTCCTCCGAAATTTTTGTTATTTTTCTATTATTATAGTATGTATCGTTTTTCTCATTTTTTGTGATTAATATATTGTATTACGTAGAACAATAAGTTTACCTACTTCCAAATAAGACCTTGTTGGGATTTCATCACCTAGCTATTGTATTCGAATCCAAAACGAAAAAAAGGCAAAATAGATAAATACTAATAAAAAGTTTGAACTCGATTTATACAAACTATAAGGTGGGTATAAGGCGATGAGCTATAAAAGGCCGTCTAAGGAAAAAGGTTTTTAAGTTCTTTGTGCCACCTCGTTTCCCCGCTTGCTTATGCGTATATTGAGAGGGACGACCGATTATTGGTTTGCCAACTCAAGTAGTATTATATCTTATTTTTGTAGTTTACTTATTGAACCTCGAGACGTTTAGGTTTTCACCTATCGTTTCAAAGTCGACCGAGGGTAATTTACTTCCATAGTAGTTATCCTTATTCCTTGTTTTTTATCGATCATTTTGATTGAGCAATACCAAATAAAAATACCGAAAATAATCTTCTTCTTGTCTAATTTCTTTTCTTCGATCCTTTAAAATTCTCTTCACTTTGGTTTATGCAATTACGATCTTCTCGACTTTCGATTGATTACAATAGGCTTGAAAATATTCCTCGTAGAAATAGAAATCGTCAACAACGAATAGTGGAACCCGAGCTTCCACCTATTGTTGTAGAGATGGCCGATAACCGAACAATGGAGGAATTGCTCCGTGCACCCACCGAAGGATATGGGGAAGTAATCGTTGTGCCGGCTATTTTGGCGGATCATTTTGAGATTAAGACGGGTCTTTTATCGCTCATTCGTGCCGACCAATTTCATGGCAATGGGACTGATAACCAGCATTCTCACAATCGGAATTTTCTTCGAATTACCTCGACTCTCAAGTTTAGAGATGTGCCGAATGACGCGATTAAGCTCATGCTTTTTCCGTACTCGCTCGAGGGTAACGCTAAGATTTGGTATGAGAAAGAACCACCAGGTTCGATTTTGACATGGGATGATTTAGTGTCTAAGTTCATGAATTACTTCTTTCCACCATCCAAAACAACACACTTTAAGAACGAGATCACTAGATTTGAACAAAAAGTGCATGAATCGTTTGGGGTTGCTTGGGAAAGGTTTAAAGATTTGTTAAGACAATGTCCACACCACGGTTCCTCAGAATTGCATCAAATCAATACTTTTTATAATTGGCTTAATATGATTGAACAAGATTCTTTAAATGCCGCCGCGGGTGGTAATCTTTTAAGGAAAACTCCGAGAGACGCGTGGGGTATAATTGAGAATAAGTCTAGAGTGCAATATTCACGAAACACACCGGTTGTTTCCAATGTGAATTCATCTAATGTCGAGATTGCTAGATTGGACTCTAAGATTGATAATGGATTTGCTACATTGTTGAATGAGATTAGAAAGAATCCTCATGGATCAATTAATATGGTTGAGAATTTTTTTTGTATCATGTGGTGGAGCACATCCTAATTATGCTTGTTCAACCATAGGGTTTGATCAAGCTAGTGCTTTTGCCACGACGGGAACTTATGGCTCCAATGGTCAAGTTCCTCGTCAAAATCATGTTGCTCCACCGGGTTTTCCACCGGTTCAAAATAGGTACGACAATGGAAACAATGGGAATAATGTTAACCGTGGTAACCAAGGGAATTTCAATCAAGGAAATGGGTTTAATGCTAATCGAAACAATCAAGGTTTTCACAATAACCAAAATGATATATCAAGCTACATTAAAACGAATGAGACAAATTTGAAAGCTTTTCAAAACAATATTCAAGGACAAATGGCAACTTTGAAAAATGAGTTTCAAAATACGCTTAAGGGGTAAAATAACAAGATTGAGCTTAACCAACAAAGAATTGAACAAAGATTAGAGCAAAATCAAAACCGTTTTGAGCAAAAAATAGAGCAAAGTCAAAATCGTATGCAACAAAGTTTGGAACAAGGTCAAAATAAATTGCTTTCGATGTTTGAGGGATTTATGTCCAAACCATCTTCTTCTTCGGGTTGCTTACCTAGTAATACCGTTCCAAACCCGAGGGGAGAGCTTAAGGCTATCACCACTTATGATGATAATTTAGAAAGAGTGCTTGAGCTTTATGTTCCACCTAAAGAAACTTTTCTTAATGTCACCAAGGCTACTTTAAATGTGATTAGTACCTCAGATTTCTTTGATTTATTTCCCAAGAAATATAATGATCCGGGTCAATTCTTGATACCTTGTGTTTTTTATGAGCTTGGGGAATACAAAGCTCTAGCCGATCTAGGAGCTAGTATTAACGTAATGCCCTTAGCCATTTGGAAGACTATTGACTATGAACGACTTAGGCCCACTCGAATGATCATTGAGCTCGCTAATGGTACCACCACCCATCCGGTTGCTATAGCGGAAAATGTCATTGTTAAAGTGGGGGAGTTCATTTACCTTGCCGATTTGCAATCATTGATTATGAGCCATATCCTCGTGTGCCTATAATTTTAGGACGACCATTTTTGTGCACGGCTAATGTTATAGTTGATATGAGAGAAGAGGAGATTAAATTTTTTTATGGGGATAAACATATGATTTTCAAACCGGAAAAAATTCCAAGGTTGGTTTCTAAGAAAGTGGAAAGTGTGAAACTTGTTAAACCTATTGAAAGTAACACAAACAAGGAATCTCTCTTGTACAAAGGTGATTTTCCAACTATGGAAACCTCATTTTATGATGAAGAAAAGTTAAATTCTAAGGAAGATACTTGTTTTGTTGAATCATGTTGTAATCTTACCTCATCTACACTCACTCCACACGAGGATGATAGTTCTAAGATTGAAAAGGAAATTGATGAATACCTTAGTGCACCATTTGATACTAGTAAGTTTAATAGTGAGAAGTTTGATCCCGAGAGATATATTGCTTTAATTGAAAAATCATTGAAAATGGACTCATTTTCACTCTCTTCGAAGGACCAAATTGATGATCATAAGGAACAATCTTCATTTGAAGAGTCTTTGATTCCTAACTTAACACCGAGTGAGGTTAGTGACTATGCATTCGATAAGTTTGCCGATGAACTTGTTGATCCACTTCCACGGGGAAGTGAAGACGTTACCGGTCTCGAGATCGAGCGTGTTTCTCATGTTTTACCTACCATTCTCGAGGAATTCTCCGATTAATTTCCTTCTAATGAGAATGATGATCTTGTATCCGAGTGTGACACACTTGATACTTTGTCGGAAATTTCTTGTGATGACAAGATTGATGACACTTTTGTGACTTACTCAAATCCTCTCTTTGAAGCTTCAATAACAATAATCCATTGTTTCAAGAGGATTTTGAGAGCATCATACTTCCTACATCTCACAACCTTTGTGATGATGAACTTCTCTTGAAGGAGGTTGATGAGTTTCTTTATATAGACATTCCTTCGGAATTTGAGGAGGAGTCTAATGATGGTGATGAAGATTTTTGGTTTGATCACCTGATTTATGATGATGATAATGTTGACCCGGAGGGAGAAATTACCTTTACTCCAATTATCCTTCCCACTCGCTTTGATCTTAATGTGCGGGTTTTTCATGCGACTCATTTTGAGTACCATGACCCATTTATTCACATTCATAAGAGTCATAAGGTCAACAAAGTCATGCAAGTTGATACTACTATTGTTGAGACTTTTACCACACCTATACCATGTGCTTTATATGATGTTGGATTAGCATGGGGGGACGACACCATGTTGTCTATTCCTTTCTCTCACGAGGACGAGGTATTCGACCCCGGAATCGTTGATTTAGGGGAATCTTGGACTTTCACCGATGCTATAATTGAAAGACTTTTTGATCATCTTGGTGCGAGTTTATCTCGGGGAGCATGCTATATCCATTTCATGATTCGTGACATTGACCACCATCTCTTTTTAGAGATTTGTGTTAGAGTTTTGTCCTTTCGTTTGTCATCCGACAATGAGGATGTAATCTTTGACCCCGGCATCGTGCTTTATTATAGATTCAATACCAATATGCCGGTTTTCACCATTTTCCCTAAAGACCAATGAATGCGGGGATCGAGTCGAGCTCATGACTCGGTTAACAAAAACGAGGTGCCTTGTGGGGGAGTCCCATACATTCTATCTTCTTTCTATTTTCTAACAACTAATAAGGCTTGATCTTTCAAGCTCGTACTCGTGTTTTGTTGTGTTGTGAATCTTAGGTATGAACCTAATTATTGAAGACTCTCATGTTCGGTTTTTTCCAGTCCACTTGATCTTCCAATCTTTGATTGTCAATAGGGGCACACTCTCTATCCTTTGATTTTTATCGACTAACGTTTTATCTTGAGGCATAATTAATAAACGGCTTATAGATTTGCGTGCTCTTTCCATCTTAGGATTTTGCATTAGACTCTTCGTGTTTTAGCAAGGGGTGTTACTCTTGAGCTAAGAAACATTGAGGACAATGTTTGGTTTTAGCATGGGGGAGTCAGTCGATATAATCGCTTGCAATTGCTTTTGTCGTGTCTAAACGTAATCGTTTTTCTCGTTTTTCATAAAAAATTTAAATTTTTAGTGTTATTTTTAAGTTTTAATAAAGAAAATAAGTGCTTTTGACACAAATGTAGGCTTTCCGTTGGTGAAAATAAAAATAGTTTTTGACTCGACTCGGTTTTTACCTTAGCTTTTCCTTAACGTATTTGAATTAAGTTTTGCTAGGCTTTTATATAGGGAACTTTGAAACGCGAAAGTCTTAGCTGATACGGGTTAAGAACAAGAACTTTTCGCAAGTTCCTATAATTGATCCTAGAAAGTCGTTTATCAAGGGAACTTTAAAACACAAATTCTAAAACTTGAAAAAGTATAAGAAGATGCAAGATCCTATAGATGACTTGAAAACCCAAAACTTTGATTTAATAGGCTAAGTATCCATTGATTTCACATTTTTGAAATTTTACAATATGGAGAACAAGAGATGATAGAGTTTAATCATAAGTTTCTAAGGTTAATTCTTCTTTGTGTAAGTATTTTTGTGTTTGATTTAATCTCCTCGTATTTATTTTTCACGCTTGTATAATAATTGCTTAATAAATGAAGTTTTTAGCGGTTTAGGCTTAATATCTTAACTCGTAACTCCTTCTTTTTTTCCCCTTGTAATTAAAGTGAGAACACATTAAGGGTGTCAGCGTCATGGACTTTTGATCATGGGATTGCGGAAATTTGGCTTACTATACATATCATATTAATAAGAAGAATAAATAAAAACATGTTTTCTAGGAGCCTTCGGGTGGGAGTCATGTAGCACTAACCTTGTCATTAGAGCCTTAGGGTGTATGGCAAGGGGACGTGTTGAATAAAAATTTCATCTTAAAGAGCCACAAGGTGATATGATGTAATTGTTGCTAACTCCATTAATAAGGTCATAATTGACTTTGGAGGTTTTTATTGTTGCTTCTAAGTAGTCCTATTAGCCAAATTTCGGGTCCGGGGATTTATCCCTCAAATCGTGTTAAGTTATCCTTGATGTGGGCTTTCTTTAGTGACAACGGTTTTTGAAGTCGAGGTTAGGTTTTGAGTGTTGAGTTTACACCGTTCTTGCCTTCATTTTTGGACTAATAAATATCAAATAAAGTCAAATGAGCCTTTGGGTGAATGACAAATAAAATCTAGAGATACAATTAGGAATAATAGGAGATTGAGTTTAACACAAATTACTTGTATGAGTTGGTTTAATTTTGGGGCTTATGATTGACAATGATCTTGTTTTTACACTTGGCATGGAAAAGTGAAAAGTCGAGGACGATAAATCTATTTGAGTTTTATGATCCTAAAAGTTATTTTTCAAATAATGAAAGCAATACATTATGTCTTTGCAAAACAAAGTGTCTAAAAGTTGAATAAAAATGTAGTTAGTGTTTTATTTTATCATTGCGTGAGGACACAGCAATTGCTTAGCAAGGGGGAGTTTGATATGAGTTATTTTAGTCATATCAATTATATCATAAAACGATGAATAAATGCTTAAATTGTATAAAATTGGCCTTATATTTGTTTGTTTCTTGTTTTAATGTGTGTAGGTACCAAGTTCACGAAAACCGGCAAAACCGGCACGAGTTCGAAGAAAAGATCGTCAAAGCTAAATACAAGCTCGATTTTAGTGGATTTAACTTTTTATGAAGATAAATGGGCTTGTTGGTCCCACATTTGGGATTTGGGCCCAAAACCCCTTTAAGGAGTTCAAGTTAACTAGTTTTGGAGTTTAAGCCCATCAAAAGCCCAACAAAATTTCCATATGACGAATGATGGCCCAAGCCCTTTACCACTTTTGTTTAGTAGATTTAGAATGGGCTTTTCATAGCCCATTTGGTTATTTTAGGTCAAAGTTTATCAAGATTTATAAACAGATGAAAAAATCAATTCTTAGTCAAACTTTCATAAACGTAAACACACACACGTTTTTAGCCATTTCGATACAAACAATGTTCACTCATCTTTTCTCTCCCACCCCAAACCTAATAACCTGCAAAACTACTATTCCCCCAAACCCTAAAACTACAAATCAATAAATAAATTGGGGCTTTTGTGAGACTCGTGTGATTCACACAAGTGGGGAATTAATTCCCAAGTTTTAAGGAAGAGATTATGGAGGGCATCTACGAACGTGGTAATGTTTCATTGGCTGAGACACCTTAATCCCACCAATCCTCCAATAAAAAGGAGACACATCATCACCAAACTAGCACAACTAGCACACTCGGATGCCAAGCTGGCAATCCGTGTGCTAGTTGGCTAATAACAGCCATAGATCAAGAAAGAAGAAAGAGAGTGAAGAAATCAAGGGCTGAGATAGAAGATGCTTCCCAACAAACCTCATCAGCAAGGCTCGGGGTTTGCCTATAAAAACCCCCACAAAATGTAATTTTAAGTATTCCAATTTTTTCTTTTAGAGTTATCATGTTAAAATAGGGTTAGGAATAATTGTAATTTCATTTTCCAAAGTATTGTAATGTTTTTAGTGAATTAATAAAAGTTAATTTTCGCAAGTTCTTATTGTTTCAACTGATTTCTGATTAAGTTTTTAATTGAATAATTATTCTGTCTATTTAATATTATGATATAAATTATTTGGTTAAACTGAAAGAATAGTTTAATTAAATAATTGAAGAGAGAAATTTGGAATTTAGTTAAACCCCAATGGTTTGACTCCTAAAAGTTGCTGAGTTTCGATTTGTTCTTCCTGACTCGATGGTTAATGGTGTACGATTGGTGGTTCGATGTATGGTGGTAAATGATGGTGTTTATTGTGTTCAAAGGATGCTCAGCGCATTCTTCTTCCCAATGGATATCTTCAAAAGGTTTTAAGTCCTTTTATTTTAATTTTTAAATCTTATGTAATTTAGTAGTTTACAAATAATCTGTCTATTTGTTAAGGTTGTAGGATTAAGATTTAGATTTTACTGAATCTATTTGGTTAAACGTGTTATATGATTATTATCTGATTGTATTTGGATGGTAAGATGATTTTATTAACAGTTATTGTTGATATTATTTGTTGATAGGATTTACATAGTTTGCTGATATTTTGTATCATTTGAGCTTTTGTTCATTGATTTACTGCTATAATTTGGTTCGTGTTATTATAACTGCTCATTGTCTAAAAATGCAACTTGAAAATGATTTTGGTGTAATCAGACTGTCTTAAATCGTTTTTCTGTTAATTTGAGCAAATGAATATGGTTAAGTTTTAGTGACAAACGAATTAAGCCGTGAGTTTGTCAGATTGGACTAGATGTTGGGTTTTGATTTCTTTTCTGTTGGGACAAAGCTGATAAATTAGTTCATATGCTTAATTTGGTTAAAATGAGCTGTGATTTTGGATTTATAAATTGTTGAGACTGTATTAAGCATTTGATTTTTGGTTCACTGAAATAAGCTTAGCTTTTTTTTATCTTGCTTATTTAATGGTGTAGCTTCTCTAATATTATTTACTTTGCTGATTTTTGCTGATATAAATTGCTTAGTTCGTTGTTATAAGTTTTGTTGAGTTCTTATTGTTTGTTTTGTTGTTGCTATTATTTGCTTATCAAAAAGCTATCAGGTTAACTGATTTGATAGCTTATTCAGATCCCTATCTGTCCATTTATCACCAAACAAAGTCACTCCTGTGATGTTTTACAAAGTTTTCTGTCCAAAAAATTAATTATAAAAAATATGTCCATAGTGGGATTCGAACCCATGACCTCCTGGTCATGGGTCATACCTGTTAACCACTTGATTTAGCAATATG
Source organism: Glebionis coronaria (assembly GCA_025667525.1). Lineage (NCBI taxonomy): Eukaryota > Viridiplantae > Streptophyta > Magnoliopsida > Asterales > Asteraceae > Glebionis > Glebionis coronaria. The sequence goes on along the minus strand of JANFOE010000078.1, from coordinate 55,088 downwards.
TTTTGGTTTAATTTCAGTCAAACTAATTAATTAGCTTCTTATTAAATTGACTGTCAGCTTAAATTAGAGTTTAGTTACAAGTTTTCACTAAATAACTTTTAAATCATTTATCAATATATATTGTATAAAGTAAAAAAAATGTTTTATTAATTTTTGGAATTTAAAATTGTTATTTTAATTTGTAGATTTTAATTAAATTAGGTTTTAACAAAATAGTTTTATAAATGGATTTTCTTTTATTAGATTTGGTAATGTTTAATTAGTTTTAATAAAGTTTTTATTTTAGATAAAAATAATGGGAAACGATTCATGCACTTAGGTTTAATTTGTAGAATTAATTTTAGTTTAAAAACCGATAAACCATTTAAGTCAATTGTCCAAATCAAAGCAAAGCGTCTCAAATTCACTCGATCTTCGTGTACAACGAACTTGGTTCATCATCGTGTTCAATTAAATCCGTCTTTGGTAATTTTAGTTTATTACTTTTTCCTAAAGGTAATTTTCTAATTTACCTTATAACGTATCTAATTAACATATACATTCCACGACACATCAATCATAATTGACTTTGGTACTAAAAAGTAATTTATATAGATGCAAAAAATAGTAAAAGTGACAGGTTTCAAAATCAGATCTTGCTTATTAATAAGAAATGGAACTCTGTCATACAGAATGCAAGTAGTGTACTATTTATGTCATGAGTGAGTTCACCTCCTTTACCAGCCTGTAATAGAACGATGCCAACAATTAAAGTAAAAGCATACATCAAATGAATTCCAATTAAGAATTTCATAACCATGTTTGTCAAGAAAAAGACCAATGCTTAATTTGCATTTAAAAATAAAAGATTACTTCAGACCAAAAATGGATAACAAACAACTTTTTAAGTATTAATCAAGTTTAGAATACATGACCAAATGGGTATGAGACTATTTAACCTTCAGCAACTTAAAACAAAACCCTCATCTAAAACGTGTCAGGGTAAGAGAAGGTCCATAAGCATTCATCATTTGAAAAACAAAACCCTACATCAGAAGTAGGAAAATGACTTCTACAGCCACATAATTATTTGATATAGTCTGGTATACAATAGGACTACAATCTGCAAAAAAGTGAGAAACCTGAAGATGATTTCCATCAAACGTAGAATGTTAATCTTTTCTAAAATCTTCTTCTCATTCGCCACCAAAGCGGGCTGAGCGTTAAGTGAACTACATGAACGCGACATAGTTCTTGATATATAACTTAATCGTTATTGAGTAAACTATTTGCTAATCGATAAATAATTATTTACTGAGGAAGATACATGTCCAATAAGATAATATAAACCAAAGACAAGTATTGAGGAATCAAAATGCGACAAAAACTTGTTATCACCTCTAAAGCAGCCATAAAAACGGCACGAACACCATTGGCAGCAGCTAGAAACGAATTTATCATCGGCGAAATCAAAACAACTCACAGGTCACTCGTTGACATGTAATTTCTGCATTGAGCCGATATGTAAACTGACACCGAGTTCCTGGTTTGCTGTAAGGTACAAAGTAGGTATTATTGCTCAATAGTTTTTACGGATGTCTCTAAATGTGTCGTTAAGATTGCTGATGAAAGTTGGGATGTTCGGGACATCTACTTGGCTGCAAGACAAGATTAACATAGAAGTTACCTTCTCAAGCAGAGCCACGGACTAAAATACTTCTCATGGCTATCGACTCACCTTTGGAGCACAAAAAATAAATCTCCCCATACCTGTGACCTGACCCATCCAAACGAATTATGAGCTTCATGTCAGAATTAGAAATATACATCCATTTAAAATAAATAAAGACAAATTGTTTGAATACGCTTGTTTGAATACCAAAAGTAACCAAAAGATTAAATATGTTATCACTAAATGTTTATATTAAGGTATGATATAGTTATGCACATATACAAACTAAATTAGGGAGAAATAAATACATCTTCAACTGACCTTTATTGTATATACGCAAGACACACAAGGGAGGAATCAAAACGTACCCAATACCATGTCATCTAGTAACCATTTATTCATTCAATTAACCTTTTAGCTATGTCAAACAGAACCTTTTATTCATTCAATTAACCTTTAATTATATATCTTTGAATTTCATATCATCTTGTAACTGCTTCGCATCATTGCAATACTCAAATTCAATATCTTCCCTCTAGAAATTATAGCCACTTATCTCCCTAATTGCATTCACTTCTAATTTAAATCCAATGTGTATCAATCTTATTAGTGAGTTTGAGGATGTGTGTCAGGGTTAACCACTACCAAATTGAAATAAGAAAACCAAAATTAATTACATGAATATTGCAATCAAGATTAGAACATGAGCAAATTGTATGATAATGATAATGATTTCGTAAGCCTTGTTATACCTCATACTTGTGCGCGTTTACTTTCAACAGGATCCCAATGAGAATGATTTATGACCGACATGTCATTGTACCATGATATCTAGACCTGAGAACCAAAATTAAAGGAGATAAAAAAGGAGTCTGTTTTTTTTGTCTCTGAAGATAGAATCAATTAATGAATTAGGGTTTACAAAATAACATATATGACGAGCATGCATGGAAGAGATCGACTGTATTTTTCTTATGGTTAAAACACGATATGATTTATGCTTAAAAAAGGAATTGATTATATATAATTGTTGCTACTAACCATGTTCCTGATAAGTTTGTGTTATATTCAAAGTGAATTAATATTGAATTAGCCTTGATAACAATTACCCTATTAATCTCTTGCTGCATATCGGTACTGGAAGTCATATCCCGTTGTTCACATAACATGAAGAGATACTTTCTCATTCACCTGCAAAACAAACATAAAAACACCAGTTTCATTAGGGTTTGAAAAGGAGGAGATCACTTTTTACGTGCTTCACTAACTTGCAAAACAAAAAAACAATTGTAAAAATATATGTAATCAAAATAAAGAAAATAATAACGTATCAGAATTAAGATATAAGGTTTTTAGTATCCTGATGTACATAAATATCATTGATTTTTTTTAGAATTTATTAATATTGTGCCGGATAAAAAAATCACTAAAAGTAGTCTGGCTTAGTGGTAAACTTTCTTACTTGTTAGCCATAGGTCACATGCTCAAATCTTGCATTTGACATTTTTTACATAATTTCCGAAAGTCTTTAAAAAACTGTGTTTCAAAACACGATTTCCAAAACTGCGTTTTGAAACCGCGATTTTCAAAACACTGCGATTTCAAACCATAAAGAACGTGATAAATGGAGATCTTTTAGGGATTTATGAAATACTATTGGCTAATAGCTGCCATGTCACATATGACTGGGATTAGGGTTGTGGTTTCAAATCGTAATTATACCTATATATAATATAAATATATATATATATATATATATATATATATATATATATATATATATATATATATATATATATATATATATATATATATATATATATATATATATATATATATATATATATATATATATATATATATATATATATATATATATATATATATATATATATATATATATATATATATATATATATATATATATATATATATATATATATATATATATATATATATATATATATATATATGTATGTATGTCCAGGTTTCTGCACCCACGCCTGAGATTGTGAGTACGAGCGCCTGTTTATGAGTACATTCATTGAAGTGTAACTCTGAACTTATGGGTGAGCTGAAAGTTCATTACGTGTGGACCTGCCACTACTACCATAAGCTATGTCATAGATAATGACATATTTGTTAGGCGTGCACACTATATCTTGTGCATATCCATCATAAAGTATGGGGAATGCTACACTTACTACAACGTTTTGTGGTAAGCTGCCTAACAAAGGATACCTGATCCGACGCCACTGGGGGTGCATCCCTCTTACGTGACAAGTTTAATTAGTAGGATAAACTTATTCCTCTTATTTCACCTAGAAATGTTTCATTGTACATGTACACCGAAGGGCCAAATTTTATTTTCAGAGAAGAAAAATACTCTTATGCATAAAAGATAAAAAAAGAAATAATTTGGACTGCGGAACTAGCTAGGAACCGTAGTGTTTTATTCACACTTTTGCAAATGCTGAAACAAAGAACATAAAAGAGGAAATCCTAAAACAATTGAAAAAAGAAAGAATACATGGATCTTTATTGGGGGCTCTCAATAGCTAAGGGAATGATCTATGATAATGATGCGACATCTCAGGGAGAATATCCTCCAAAATCCTGGTTGTCTCTTGAGTCACTTCTCGCAGGACTGGACATCGACTGCACATAGCTATCCACGGTCATTCTGGCCAATGAGAGTCCTTTGTTAGCTTCATCGCGTCGTTGCATGCTTCATACTGCTGATAGTCTGCTCGCTTGACCATGTTGTCGCATAGTTCGGGCAATTACCCTGGCCGAGGGGGCGACTGCTCCTTTGCGTTGTTGCTAATGGTTACCTTGCGACGGGAGTATTGTTGCTACCCGTCGCGCCATGTTCCCTATCGATGTAGCCAGAGAACCAATAGTATGCCCCAGTCTTGAGAGGATTCCATCTCCCTTTACGTTTTTTGTTGAAGGTGGCCCAGTGACCATGTTAGGATTTTTCCTATGACATGGGTTTGCCTGAAATTGGAGACATCTCGCTACCCTTTTACGAACATCCTTGTGCATATATGGCCAGAAATACCCTAAGAGAGTAATCTCATCGACCACAGCTATCAGGCCACACGGGCATACCCTTTTATGTGCGACTTCCATGACCGCCCGTGCTCGCTCTGTCGCTAGACATTGCAGTGTTCGCCCATTACTTGATTGTCTGTACAATGTTCCCTTGATGACTTTAAAGTGCCCAGCTCTCATCTGCACTTGCCCAACTTTCCTTCTATTGATCGGTAATGTATTATGTGTCAGGAACTCTTTAACAGGCGTCATACATGTTTGTGTCTCAGGATTCGCGCTTATGTTTTTGTGTAAGATAAAATCAACTAGCACGTGACTAGGAGGTTTATCCATGTTCATAATTGATAGTTGATCCATGTCAGCCGAGATTTCACCATTTTCTTCTAAAAACTTTTGTATAGCAAACTCCGCGAACTGCCCGGTTATGTCCCTCACTTTTCGCGTGTATTGGATTAGCATATGTCCTTGTGGCTCGCATGACCCCGCGACCCTTCTCGCCACCAAAGGGTTGTATGTGTAGGCCACTATGCTTTTCATGCCCATTCTGAGTGCCAATCTTAGACCTGCTATGAGGGCTTCATAATCTGCTTACATACTAGTTGTGGGAAATTCGAACAACAGTGCGTAGGTAATTTTTATGTCGCCCTGTTTTGTGAGGATGAACCCTGCATCTGGACCTCCTTTTTCCTGCGAAACCTGTCGAAAAGAGGACCCATGGGAGGCCTGACGGTGAGCCCTTACGCACAAATATGCTTTCAGCATGGGAATCTTCCGATATACATCTCGGTCTCTTCATCCGTGAGCTGGATTCCGTGTTGTGCTTACTCCTGTCTGCATCCTTCCTTTTTGCACTGTGGCTAGAAGTGTTACTACCCCCTTCGAGCGTATCTATATTGCGGATGGTGATTACTCCATCTTGCACTGGGAATTTGAACATACCATGCATTGTGGAAGGTACCACGCGCAGTGTTTTTAGTGATGGCTGTCCAATTATCTCGTTGTATGATGATTGGGACTGAACAACCATGAAATCCATCCACATAGTTGTCGAGTGACCTGTGCTTCCAATAGTTACCTGTGTGTAGAGGTGTCCTTGTTTTTGGATTTTATCACCGTTAAACCTGTGAGGACTTGTGCGGTGTCTTTTAGCTCCTTCTTTATTTCCCATGGTAGTCGTGCGAAACAATGTTCATTCAATATGTTCGCTGCTGACCCTCCATCTAAGCTTATCCTTCTGTTTTTCGCTTCACTTTTCTTCGTTTCCATACTCTTCCTCTAGTCTCTTATCAGATGGTTTAACTTCCCTGCTTTGACCAGGATCTCAATGTGTCTTTTCAGTTGAATGCACTCATCGGTAGCGTGTCATTTATCGTCATGGTATTCACAATGCTCTGTGTTGTCTCGTTTATCTGCTGGTCCCATCATTGGGCTAGGCTTTGGAAAGCCTGCACCCTCTGATACAAATATCTCCCCGGAGGTCATTTGCAGCGGGGTAAACTTAATGTTGTTGTTATTACGCCCTTGTTTCTCTGTGCCTTGGAAGTCCAAGGTACGGCTGATGTTTTGCCCGTATGACTGTTTCTTGGGCCGGTCTTGGTATTTGTAGCCTGATGTCATCTGCTTGCTATCCGCTGCTGCGGTTTCGCCCTGAATAAATTCTCGGACCTTCTTCATTACCCCATCAAACGTTCTTGGGGTCTGTCATTCAATTTCTTTATTAGGTCCGGGTTAGTGATGCCCGCGAGAAATCCGGAAATTTTAAGAATTTCCGGGCAATCTTTAATCTGGTTGCATTCAGAATTGAAGCGCTCCATAAAGTCTTCGAGACTTTCATTGTGCCTAGGTTTCACTCTTGCAAGTGAGACGGGGCTTTTGTCGTACTTCTTCTGTTGCACATAATTTCTTCTGAACGCTCTCCTAAGTTCTTCGAATCCATTAATGCTCCTTCGCGGGAGGCTGTCGAACCACGTCCGAGCGTTCCTGATGAGAGTTTAGTTGAACATGTAGCACCACACGGCCTCTGGCCATTGCTCTATCCCTGCTTGAGATTCAAACACTTTCAAGTGATCATCTGGATCCTTCGTCGCATCGTAGGTTTTGACATTGGACGACATGTGTCTCTTTTTATTATCTTTGAAAGTAGTTATGCGTTTTGAAAACACACTTCCTTTCTCCCGACACCATGGGAGGGTCCACTCATCTTCACTGCGCATCCTTGGTTTCTTAGGTGCCCTGCGGTGTTTTCTGTCATAGTCAGAGGAATCAAAAGCCTTAGTGGATGAAAGAGACACCCTTTTACGGCGAGGATGGCGATCGCTGTAATTAGAGTCTGAGGAATTTTCGCTTGAGGACTACCTTCTGCTCGCCTTTCCAGTGCTTCTGTTTCTTTCATGTCCTTGCAGATCTTCGGATGAATCTCTTTCCAAGAGCCCCAATCTATTAAGGGCGCTCCGTCTGCCCGAAGGGTCGGGCCCTAATCTGTCTTTCACGCTTGTACGTTGATGGTTATTGACTGGTGTAATGAAGTTGTCCTCTCCCTTTGGGTTCTCAGAACTGTTTGAGGACGATGCTTCTTCAATAAGGGGCGCACCTGAAGGAGATGTTGGGATCTCAGTTGTTCTTTCTTTCTTCCTCCTTTCCTTCCTAGCTTCCTTGTTAGGTCTTGACCCTTCCATGGCCTTGAGTTCCTTATCGAAGTATAGGCTGATCCGAAGATCTCTTATCGGATTTGCCCTCATCTGCGCTCTCATGAGTGGGATTAGAGCTTCATAGTTTTCTGTGACGTAGTCGCTCATACTCTGCTTCATTGAGGGAGGAATCTCCATCTCAATTCGCGGGTCTATCACAGCCCTTGCGTCTAGAGCGTCCTTGTGGCCTTGATCAGGGATTTCTCGAGAGGAAGATGCATCCCCAACTGTCTGTGGGGTAGAGATGACTAGTGGGGAAAAAGATACTTGCAATCCCTTCCCTCCACGACCTGGGTTATTACGTAGTTCAAAGCTTGAGTATGGATCTGTTGGCTTCTTAGATCCGCCCTTTGGTGGGGGCGGGTTTGCGCCGCTTTTCGTCATTACTTAGAGCTAAGTGTAGGGTCCCACGGATGGCGCCAACTTGTTGATACAAAAGTTGGATGGACCGAGCTTGACCCGAATTAGGCTTAAGTCGGGGTCTTGTGGACTCCGGCTCTTGCACCAAGTGAAACTTGTATTAAGGACCCTGCGCACTAAACAGACACCGTTAGGCTTACCGTGGGTTTGTGACCCACAGTTAGACTCTTCCGTGAGAGTAAGTAATCGATTTGAGTATATTAGAGTTTAGGGTATTGTGTGTATCATACCTTTGTGGAACCATGGGGGTTCCTTTTATACTCGAGAGAGTCTAGGCTGGGCTCCCTGTTCTTGCGGCCTAAGGAAGAGATAATGATTCAAAATAGATTGATCCTTATCGCATAACTGAGGTAAGTACATATCCTCTTCCCTTAGGCGAACATAGTCATAAGATAGATTATATTCTTGTCTGATCCTGTCGCAACGCGACAAGAACACGGTTAAGCAATAAACCGTATGTGCGACAACGACTTACCGGGCCTCCTGGGCTGTGCGCACATCGCATAAGCATTAATCCATTCTTGATGGATACGGTAGTACCCGTAAGTCGGACTATTCAGCCCGACTAGGGACTATACGTCATCAAACATAGATTTAATAAATTAAAAATTAGGTTAATTAATTAATATCTTTTATGGTAAAGTTTAATAACATGGAACATGTAATATTATTAATTAATATTAACTTATAATAACATGACATGACATTATTAATTAATAATAATAAGATAAGCTAAGTATAACTATTTATTAACTTTATAATATAATTATACATGATATAAAATTAGCATATGATTAATTATGGAAACATGTTAATTATGGAAGTATACTAATTATGGCAACATGATAAATATGAAAACACACTAAATATGGTAACATGCTACTTATGATAATACATTAAATATGGTAACATGCTATTTATAGAAACATGCTAAATATGGAAACTTTCTATTTTTAGAAACTTGCTATTTTTGGAAAGTTACTATATATAGAAACCTGCTATTTTTAGAAAGTTACTCATTATGTTATAACAAGTATTATAACACTTGAAAAATGAAATACATGAATCTAAAACACATGAAACACTAATAAATACATGATTAAAACATGAAATAATAAGACAAGACAAAAACAAGTATAATAACTATGAACACGTCAAGTAAACTAAGTATGTATCTGACTCTTAATCATGTCCCTTCATTATGTAGCTATTGTGAAGTCGGAGTAATCTTCTGCATTCGTTTTCGTCTTCATTTAGTGGACATAAGGTACGGATATTTCGTCCTTCAGCAAGGACATTCTTTCCTATACTTAGGATTTCCCCGTTTGCAGCCATCTGTTTTTCCCAGTAGTTTAAGTGTCTTAAACACATCAGTATATGTAAGATTATTTTAGATTGCCTAAGCTATATACATGCATGCCAGTTTCACCTAGTTATGGGGGTTCCAAAACCATAGCACTAGAGGCATCGATGTTATGACTCTTCTGCGATGAGAGTGATTGCTCGCAGCGTCCCTTTACAGTAGCCTTTGTTATTATTATCATGTGGGGAAAATGGGTGCATCCTAGGACAAGTAGTATGATTTCATGGTAACTGCGGTGTGTGCCTTGCATCTGTTATAGGAGCTGATCCCTCCACTCATTTTATATATTAATTAGAGGCAACCCTCTAATTGCACGATGAGGTCACCTCTCTAAGTATTCATGCACGTTGATATAACATGACCTATATAGGCTTCGGGCATATTTAAAATACAGATTTTCAAGATAAACTAAACATAAGTCTTTTCAGAAATATAAAACAAGTATTATGAACTTAGCCAGGTTTTCCAAGACATACATTTATTCCGATGCTATTCATTTCATTTCACTACTTGCGTATGTTTATGCTTTACATTTTATGTTATATATATGCACACTGAGCGTATTTGTAACGCCCCATTTAATATGATAGAGTGCTACAGTAAATTATGACGTATCATCAAAGCATGCAAGGTAAATGTCTAAACATTCATGACCATAAATAGAAATACCGGAATCAAACATCGGTAGTCTAGTAACTCACAAACAAGCAATATAAGTACTGTAAATGGAAAGGATTAAACAATGTCCAAAAGGTGTAAAGTATGATAAAGTAGGAATAAATGCATAAGGTACAAGAGGCCGGATAGATTCCAATCCGAATGCACATACTCTGGAGTTCCTACTTGCGTCCTTGGGTACCTGCCGTCTGGGAACATGGAAAAGTAGACGGCTGAGCATAACCCTCAGTGCACGGATATACAATAAAGCATGGAAAACATAGAGTATAGAAGCATATAAAGAATATAAAGCATAAATGGAAGCGGAAATGAATAAGTCCTAGAAAACCTAGTTGTCTGTCATGTTAACTGGTTTTAGTTCTGAAAACATAGCTTAAGTTACTTATGAAAATCTGTATTAGTTTATGTACAAAATTATCCAATATAGGTCATGAGGTCAACAACGTGCATGAATACTTGGAGGGGAGACCTCATCATGCAATTAGAGGGGTTACCTCTAATTAACTGGTCAATGGGTAGGAGGGGTCAGCTCCTTGTGAAGGATGCAAGGCACACACCACATTCACCATGAAAATCCTGACTGAAACATGTAACTAGGATGCACCCATACGCCCCACATGATAATATAATAATATGATGGCCAAATAATTGAAAAGGGACACCACGAGCTATCACTCCGCCGTGGTTAAGTCATAACACTAGTGCCTCTAGTGTTATGGTTATGGTACCTCCATAACTAGGTGAAACTGGTCATGCATGTATATGGCTAAGGTAACTAATAAACATAAGCATTTAATCTGTAACTACTAGGGCAAACAGTTGGCTGCATACGGGAAATCCTAATGAAAGGAAGAGATTGTCCTTATTGAAGGACGGGAAATTCGTACCTTATGTCCAGTAGAAGCTAACAGAAACGATGAAGACTAATCCGCCTTGACAAATAACACTACATAAGAAATATGGACGTGTAGGAGTTTTCTGAATTACATGTGTTTTACTGGTTCCGTGTGTTATTAGCTTGTTATACGTATTCTGTCATGTTTGACTGTTTACTGTGTATTCTGTAGTTATTCGGATGTTTTGTTGTGTATTATTCATGCATTAGTGTATTATAATACTTGTATTGTAATACTAAGTAACTTTCTAAAAATAGCAGGTTTCCATAAATAATAAGTTTCTAAAATAGAAAGTTTCCAAAAATAGTAAGTTTCCATAATTAGAATTAAGCCGGATTATAAATAATAAGTGAAGTTAAATTAGTACAATACAAGTCATGATTATAGTTAGATAATTAAATAACTGGTTAATTTAATTAAACTATATGTTATATGATTTTAATTAAAATAAAAGTTTAATTAAAATAACTAAGTATAAATACCTTAGGTTATACATGAATTAATTTTAATAAATTAATTAACCTAAAGTTTAATGTGACATGATTTGTAAAAGAATAGTTTTTATAAAAACCCGAAACCCGAGCCCGTGTTCTAATATAAGCCGAATCAAATAAGCTATAAACAAGTCCCACCGAGACCTTAGAAAGGATCTCGGTTGACATTACTTAACAACTAATCATACAATCATACCCCGACTCGAAGTTGGGGTCCCTTTGTCTCGGGTCCGATCAACCAAAACCAACCGAGCACCCCTTAGGGTCTCGGTGGTGTCTCGGCTCCACCCTAAACCAAAAACAAACACACCCCGACCCAAGGTCGGGGTTCCCTTGTATTGCCGAGCCAACAACCAACCAAGCCGAGACCTTGAATGGTCTCGGTGGTGGTGATATAAAGAAACCGAACACCCCCTTTGGGGGTTTCAGTGCCTCGGCCGAACCACAAACACAAACCAACCATGCCCCTGACCTAAAATTAATTAATCCTTGTTGTTAGTTTACATGTTCATGTGATTAATTAATTTTTAAACATGTAATCATAAGAAAATAAAATAAAAGAAAAGGTTTTTGAATATACCACTATGCGTAGAATCACGAGATGATCACAAATAATTAATCAACCAAGAAAACTCGTCCAGTTTGCCTTGTTTTGTTGTGTAGGCCGGCGGCTAAGGAGAAACAAGGAGGAGAGGCAAAGTTTTTCTGTAACCTAAATTATGAGAGAAAAATAAATCTCCAGGTGTTTTAATTAATTTTGGTTAAGGGCCAAAAGGTCCATCTTGGTCCTTCCTCTTGTCTTGCCACGGCTATGGGGCCCACGCGGGGTAACCCGTAGCTTTTCTCGAGTCTAATTATTTACATGCGTGTTCATGATTTATTATTCGTGATTTTTGGTGTTCGTGATCGTGTCACATTTATAATATACATGAGTGTTCGTTATTTATTGTCGTGACACGTGTATTAATATTATAAATGGAAAGTTTAAATTTTACCGTGTTTTCGTGAGTTACTGTTCACGTGTACTGTTCATAGATTTTTAATGCGGGTTTTACAACTCTTCCCCTTTAAAAGAACAATTCATCCTCGAATTGGAGAAAGTAAACTTAAAGAAAAACATACCCGAATTAGAACTGGAAATGAGGGTAAGAGGTCCGTTTAGACTCCTCCGTGTCCCAAGTGGCTTCCCGCTCAGGATGATCCCTCCAGAGGATTTTGACGAAAGGGATCGTCTTCCTCCGCATGACACGATCTTGTCGCTCAAGAACTCTCTCGGGTTCTTCAACATATGAAAGATCCTCTCGAACCTGATCAAGTGGATACTGGACAACATGAACTAGATGATACTTGTATCCTCTGAGTAAGGACACATGGAACACGTTGTGAACGTGTGATAGCTGAGGCGGTAACGCTAAATGATATGACACTTCACCAACGCGTTCTATGATGTCGAACAGTCCGATAAAGCGAGGACTGAGCTTCCCTTTGATTCCAAAACGTTTAAATCCTCGTGCAGGTGATACCTTGAGGAAAACATGGTCACCTAAGTTGAAAGACACATCTCTACGACGTTTGTCAGCATAGCTCTTCTGACGAGCACGAGCTTCCTGAAGTTTTGCCTTGGCGACAACGACCTTCTCATTGGTCACTTCAATCATCTCTAGACCTTCAAGCAGTCGTTCGCCCACTTGATCCTAGCAGATTAGAGCGCGACACTTTCTGCCATACAACATCTCAAAGGGAGCACACTTGATGCTAGCGTGCCAGCTGTTGTTTTATGCGAATTCTACTAGGAATATATAATCATCCCAGCTTCCTGACCATTCTACAGCACACGATCGTAGCATGTCCTCCAATGTCTGAATGGTACGTTCCGACTGTCCGTCGGTCTGAGGATGAAAGGCAGTGTTAAGCTTAAGTCTGGTGCCCCAAGCTTTCTGCAGAATCTGCCAGAAACGTGATGTGAAACGGGGATCTTTGTCAGAGATGATTTCTGATGGAGTACCATGCAGTCTCATGATCTCCCTCTGGAATGTGTCTGCTAATTGTTGACCGGATGCTCCATACAAATCGGTAGAAAATGAGCAGATTTAGTCAATCTATCCACAATGACCCAGATTACGTCATTCTTCTTCCGGGTAACCGAAAGACCAGTAACTAAATCCATGGAGATTTTGTCCCACTTCTAGGCTGGAATATCTGATGGTTGTAGTAGCCCACTAACACGCTGATGTTCGATCTTCACCTATTAACAGATCATACACTTAGAAACGAAGGTGGCAACATCCTGCTTCATACCACTCCACCAAAAGTGTTGCTTGATGTCGTGGTACATCTTGGTAGAACCAGGATGTATGGTAAATAGAGAACTGTGAGCTTCAGTCAACACAGCCTCTCTGAGAGTAGAGTCATCATGAACCACTAGTCTAGTGCCCTGCCATAAGATACCGTCGTCGTCAACACGAAACTCCGTCTTAATAACAGACCAAATCTCACCATCGTCCTTATGAGCTTCCTTGATCCTAGAATTTAAGTCTGGTTCCACTCTAAGATTAGCCTAGTAACCGTGCTATCCTCGTACACAAAACTCAATGTCCCTCATCTCCAGGTCACAAATCATATCCTTTGCAATCCATATGCCAGCAATCATACCTGACCTTCTGCTAAGAGCATCTGCCACCACATTCGCCTTACTAGGATGGTACTGAATGTTGGTGTCGTATTCCTTCAATAGCTCTAACCATCTCCTCTGTCTCATGTTTAGTTCCTTCTGAGTGAAGATATACTTGAGACTCTTGTGGTCGGTGAATATGTCACATGATTCACCATACAAATAATGTCTCCAGATCTTCAACGCGAAAACAACTGCTACAAGCTCTAAATCGTGAGTAGGATAGTTTTCTTCATAAGGTTTCAGCTGTCGTGATGCGTATGCAATAACCTTCCCATGTTGCATGAGAACGCAGCCTAATCTCTTTCCTGAAGCGTCACTATATATCTGAAATTCACTTGAGCAGATGGGAGAGTAAGAATAGGTGCAGTCACTAACTTCTGCTTAAGATCTTCAAAGCTCTTCTCTCGCTCCTCCGTCCAGACGAATTTCTATCCTTTCCCCATCAGCTTAGTCAAAGGTAAGGCTAACCGTGAAAAGTTCTCTACAAACCTACGGTAGTAGCCAGCTAAACCCTGAAAACTTCTAAATTCTGTTGCAGATGTCGGTCTCGGCCATTTAGTGATAGCTTCAACCTTGGTAGGATCCATGGTGATCCCCTATGCAGATACAATATGGCCCAGAAATGCCACCTTGGTTAACCACAACTCACACTTAGAGAACTTGGCGTACAGCTGCTTCTGACGAAGGATCTGTAAGACTGTACGAAGGTTTTCCTCATGTTCCTCCTTGGATTTGGATAAAACCAGGATGTCATCAATGAACACAATAACGAACTTGTCTAGAAACTCATGGAAGACACGGTTCATCAAATCCATGAAGATAGCTGGAGCATTAGTGAGTCCGAATGGCATGACTATGAACTCGTAGTGACCATAACGTGTACGGAAAGCAGTCTTGGATATGTCCTGCTCTTTAACCCGTAACTGATGGTAGCCAGAACTCAGATTGATCTTGGATAAATGCACGACGCCCTGAAGTTGATCGAATAGGTCATCAATTCGCGGCAAAGGATAACGATTCCTAATCATGATCTTATTTAGTTCACGATAGTCTATACATAAACGCATGTTGTTGTCTTTCTTATTCACGAACAGTACCGGTGCACCCCATGGCGATGCACTGGGATGGATGAAACCTTGTTCCAGAAGTTCCTTCAACTGATCTTTTAGTTCCTTAAGCTCTATAGGGTCGGCGTTGGATATGAACTCAGCCGCAAGCCATGGCTGGCGGTGGTGGTGTTGTGGTTGACAACCGCAAGGACAAAGACCCATGGTGGGGTTCTTGGCCCAATCGGTAGGAAACCGAGGCCCATGGTAGGGCTCGGTGGGTACTAGACGCAAGCAGGGGGAACCCCAGCTTTGGCTGGGGGTCATTTGGTTCGGGCACAACAGCAAGCCGAGAGCCTTTGGCTCTCGATAAGGTTTTTGTGGCTCGGACGAGTCACGACAGCGAGGCTGCAGCCCCCGGCCTGTGGTGCTCAGTTGTCAGGTCTCTGGATGGGGCTCAAGAACTTGACATTTTTCAATAACACGTAATTAAACCGACATGTAAAAATAGATTATGTTATGTTTAATTAATTAATTGTATTAATTAATTTTGGTTTAATTAAAATAAACTTAGGTTATGTTTATTTAAATAAGGTTATGATATAACATGTATGTACATTTATTTAAATAAACTTATGATATAATAATTAATAATTTAATTATTCATGAACATAGATTTTATTAATTAAAACTTAGGTTACTTAATTAATATCTTTTATGGTAAAGTTTAATAACATGGAACATGTAATATTATTAATTACTATTAACTTATAATAACATGACATTATTAATTATTAATAATAAGATAAGCTAAGTATTAATTATTTATTAAACTTTATAATATAATTATACATGATATATAATAAGCATATGATTAATTATGGAAACATATTATTATGGAAGTATACTAATTATGGCAACATGATAAATATGAAAACACACTAAATATGATAACATGCTATTTATGGTAATACATTAAATATGGTAACATGCTATTTATAGAAACATGCTAAATATGGAAACTTTCTATTTTTAGAAACTTGCTATTTTTAGAAATTTACTATATATAGAAACCTGCTATTTTAAGAAAGTTACTCATTATGTTATAACAAGTATTATAACACTTGAAACAAGAAATACATGAATCTAAAACACATGAAACACTAAGAAATACATGATTAAAACATGAAATAATAAGGCAAGACAAGAACAAGTATAATAAGTATGAACACGTCAAGTAAACTAAGTATGTATAAGTAAAACCGACTCTTAATCATGTCCCTTCATTATGTAGCTGTTGTGAAGTCGGAGTAATCTTCCGCGTTTGTTTTCGTCATAATTTAGTGGACATAAGGTACGGATATTCCGCCATTCAGTAAGGACATTCTTTCCTATACTTAGGATATCCCCGTTTGCAGCCATATGTTTTCCCCAGTAGTTGAAGTGTCTTAAACACATCAGTATATGTATGATTATTTTAGATTGCCTGAGATATATACATGCATGCCAGTTTCACCTAGTTATAGGGGTTCGATAACCATATCACTGGACGCACCGGTGTTATGACTCTTCTGTGGTAAGAGTGATTGCTCGCAGCGTCCCTTTACAGTATTTGGCCTTTGTTATTATTATCACGTGGGGCGAATGGGTGCATCCTAAGACAAGTAGTATGATTTCATGGTAATTGCGGTGTGTGCCTTGCATCTGTTACAGGAGCTGATATGAGATCTCGTATTTTCCTGGTAATTATTTACTCTTATTCGTTATTTTAGTCATTGTTAATACTTATTCGAAATTATAAAAATATTTTTATTTTATAATTCCATATTTATTTAAACCAAATATTTTGATTTTAAATCAACCGCGTGCATTTTTACAAAAGTTTACTTGAATCAACGGAACGAGAACCGAGGGCTAAATATTTCGACCTAAAGATATTGATCTTTACATTGTATTAAGTCTAGACCGATAACGGACACAATGTTTAATCATTTTATTTCTCATTTTACTGTCAATTGTTTCAATGTTCGATGTTTTTTATGTTTTTTAATGACGTGTTAAGTCAAATCGGGAGTCTATATAATCTTATTTTGGGTGCGTTTTAACTTTTGAAAAGTATTTTTACGAAACCCAAATCCCTTAAATATTTGTAAATTTGACTAATAGTCATTTCCTACTTTTTAACTAAAGTATTTATTTTCTAGTCCTAAAGTTTCAAAAGTGACAAGTTTTGTCCCTCACTTAACTAGCCATATATAAACTCAAAATTCTCTCCACTAACACATATATACTTCCATTTTAATAAAAAAACACAACCATCCCCCCTCCCCCTTGTTCTCGCCGTGGGTTTCAACCACAAAAACACCAAAATTTCTTCATCATCTAACTTGATTTATCCAAAACAAATTAAAGACCACCTTCTAAAATTGAAAGGTGCTTCTTATGAAACAAGAATTTTACACACGCAACAACTTTCATGTTTTTGGTGATTTCTTAGTTGGGTTGATGTATGATCATCATAAACATGATGATCATGGATAGATTTTGTTATTTTGATGTTCAAAAGTCTAAGTTTTTATTTTGATCTTTTGATTTTGTTGCATGCAAGGGTTTAGGTTGTTAGAGGATGATTATAGCATGATTTTATGAGTAGAAAAATGGTTAGATTTTGCTGAAAAAGCCTTTTGTTATGATTTTCAAGATGGTAATTTTAGGCAGAAAGTATAAGTTGATTTTAGGTAT
Organism: Glebionis coronaria; assembly: GCA_025667525.1. Classification (NCBI taxonomy): domain Eukaryota; kingdom Viridiplantae; phylum Streptophyta; class Magnoliopsida; order Asterales; family Asteraceae; genus Glebionis; species Glebionis coronaria. The sequence goes on along the minus strand of JANFOE010000078.1, from coordinate 37,380 downwards.
TCAAAGTTTGGTTTAATATTAAACTAATAAGATAGGGCTGTAGAGATTTTTCTTACCTTCGATTTGATATAAATTAAAGCTTCTAACTCAAAACGAGTTGGAAATAGCGATAGTTTGATTATTCGAGTACCGGGAGACGAGTATCGACACAATTTAAAGTTGTTGTCGATATTTGGATCGAACCTTGGGGACTATAAGTTGAGTTTTAAAAATAGTCAAAGGCTGTTTTTGGACTATAAGCTCAGGGTTGTGAGTCTACTTTCAGACCCGTGTGTCGGTTTAGCAAATGGTATTGTTTAGAAAGGTCAAAATGGTTTTACGAGTCAAAGACGTAATTATGTCCGGTTTTTGTAACTCGAAGATGTGTCGGGCAGTGAGTCTTAGAAGTATAAAATTTTGACAAGCTTTTTATATGGATTTCTATAGATATTAAGTGAACTTCTCAGTTAGTACTATAAACTTTTGACGTGTCTAAACAAGGTAAAACAGCCCGTACATTTTGGTATGTGCCGGCAGTTTTTATCGAAAGCATTTTCTAGTAAAAGTATACTTTTAGATGGAGTCTATAAGTACCCCTTGCATGGTTTTTCTTATGTGTCATAAATTGGTTTGTGTACTCATTTAATTCAGGTGTTTTCTAAACATTTATTTTCATATCTTCTAAACTTTCGCGTCCAGTTATCGTAGGTCTCGGATGACTTAACGTTGCTTGACTTTCCGTTGTTACTACTGAGTCCTCCAGTTTCGTGTTGATTCCACCTTATAGCTAAGGTGAGTTCATAGCCCCTTTAGCTACTTGTTCATTGTTTCAAAACACGGGGTGAGATTAACATGTTGGAACATAATCTTTTAAACTGTATGCTATCCAGAACTGTATGCTGCCAGATGAATTCAATGATATTATTGCTTTTAGTCTCTAGCCTTAAGTTTCCTCTCCTGGACATGAACCGTTAATTGTCCTGTGTGCATTGCGCGAAGCGCGAATGTTGTGGCTGAATCCATCAGGATTGACTATCCCCGTCCCGATTACCTTGACACACTTACATTTGTTTATACTTCAGTATTTAGGCTGGATACTCACTAGAGGAACTTACATTAAGTTAAGCTTCGGTTCATGAACTAAATAGCAATAATATATCATGACTATGGAGAATGTACATAGTCATCCCCCCGATTACTTGTTTTACAAATTATATTGTGTTCCATTACTTAGTTTTCTAAACCTATGAATATCACTCAACTTTATGTTGATGGGTTTTACATGTTTTAATCTCAGGTAATAATGCTTAATGTGCTTGGATGAGGTACCGCAGGATGTTGGCAGCTTGGAAAGATCTGTGTTGTGATATTTTTATGCCTTTGTTATAAATGACGTTGTTAAAGTCTTTCGCTGATCTTTGGTTATCTTAAAACTTTAAACTATGATGTTATGGTACTTTGTTATGTTTTAAAACTTGTAGGACCGATGCTATAAAACTCTGATAAACTGTGATGTAATTTATGTCTTTTATTACGTCATTTTTCGTATCATTTATAACTCATTGTTACTTGTACTTCCCCTCGTTGCCTAGTTGTTCCATGTCAGATATTTCATACCTTGATTTTTTCATTTTGAAATATTATATTGGTTTCATTGTAATACTTATTACCTCTTTCTAAACCCCTCTTACTTATTATATATATATATATATATATATATATATATATATATATATATATATATATATATATATATATATATATATATATATATATATATATATATATATATATATATATATATATATATATATATATATATATATATATATATATATATATATATATATATATATATATATATTCTCTACTCCCTAGTGTTGCATTCCTTGTTGACAATCAGTTTTGCATATCTAAAATCTCTTCTTATTCTATTTTCTCCATTTTCATAAATCTTGAAATAGCATACTTATACAAGTTCACACTGAATTTTGTATTGTGTTGTTGACAGAAACATGCCGCCTACCAGAATTCGTAGAGCTAATGGACCCAGGAGATCTCATCGGGCTACTATGGAGAGAATAATTGCAAAAAGGGTAAAGAAAGCTCTTGCTGAATACGAAAAGAGCCGAGAGACTCAAACTAGAGCTGAAAGTTCTTCAAGCGTAAAAGGATGTTCACACAAGACCTTCATGTCTGGAAAACCCTACTCCTTCAAAGGGACCGAAGGTGTCGTTGGTTTGACACATTGGTTTGAAAAAATGGAGCAAGTGTTTGGAACTTGTAAATGTGCTGAAGAGGATAAGGTAATTTATGTTGCTAGTACTTTGGAAGGTATTGCAATTACCTGGTGGAATGGAAATATTAAAACTTTAGGTCTTGATAATGGAAACAAAATCCCTTGGAGCGAGTTCAAAATAATAATGACTACTAAGTACTGCCCTGAGACTGAGATAGATCGGATAGAACACGAGCTATGGAATTTACAAATGAAAAATGATGATATTGAAGCTTACACTAATAGGTTTCATGAGTTGGCCTTAATGTGTCCTGAAATGGTTCCAGATGAGAAGAAGAAAATCAAAAGTTATGTCAAGGGATTTCCTGAAAGGATTAAGGGACATATTACTTCATCAAAACCTTCTTCCCTACATGAAGCAGTGAACATGGCTCGGGAATTGGTCGAGCAGTCTGTGGAAGGTAAAGCTGCTAAGTTAAATGCTGATAACAAACAGAAATGGGAGGATAATAAAGGAAACAATCAAGGGAATAATCAGGGCAATAATCGAAACAACAACCGAGGCAACAATAGAAACTCCAACAGGAACAATAACCGACAAGTCAACAAGAGACAAGAGACAACAACCATGTATGCAGCTGCTCCTTCTGTTCCTGCTGCTCCTGTTGTTCCTGCTGCTCCTGCTGTTCCTGCTGCTCCTGTTATTCCTGCTGCTCCTATTACTCTTGTTGCTCCTATTACTCCTGCTACTCCTGCTGGCAGACGAGGTTATACTGGGAATCTGCCTAAGTGCGATCGATACAATTGGCATCATCCTGTTGGCGTGTGTCCTACTAGGTGTATAGTTTGTAATAGGTTTGGCCATAAGGACGGGTACTGTAATAAGGTGTGCTACGGCTGTAGTGAAAAAGGTCATCTCCAGAATAGGTGTACAAAGGTTAAGGATCCGCAGAACGATGGAGCTCGAGGCAGGGTGTATCATGTGGGAAATAACGCTCAACATAATTCTCAGGTGGTCGCGGGTACGTATATTCTTAATGATCACTATGTTAGTGTTTTATTCGATTATGGTGCTGAGAAAAGTTTCGTGTCTTCTGCTTTTACTCCTTTCATTGATATTACTCCTTCTGATTTAGACACTAGCTATGAAGTAGAATTAGCAGACGGTAAGATTGTTAGTACCAATACAGTCTTGCATGGTTGTACCCTTGATTTTCTTAGTCATTTGTTTTTAATCGACCTTTTACCGACGCGTCTCGGCAGTTTTGATGTTATTCTTGGTATGGATTAGTTAACGTCTTATCGTGCTGTCATTGTTTGTTTTGAGCGAATCGTGCGTATTCCTCTTTCTTCGGGTAAAATCTTAGAACTTCGCGGTGAGAAGCCAGATGACAATCCAAATTCTCTTCTTTCTATCAAGGCTGATGAGAAAAAGCTTGATGACATTCGTATGATTTGTGAATTTCCTGTAGTTATCCCAGATGACTTGTCAGGATTACCTCCTGTGCGTGAAGTTGAATTCCATATCGATCTTATTCCGGGTGCACTGCCTGTTGCCAAGTCGCCTTATCATTTATCCCCGTCTGAAATGAGTGAATTATTGAATCAGCTTAAGGAATTACAAGATAAAGGTTTCATCAGACCGAGTCATTCGCCGTGGGGAGCGCATGTGCTCTTTGTTAATAAAAAGGATGGTGCAATGAGAATGTGTATTGACTACAGGGAATTGAATAAACTGACAATCAAGAACCGTTACCCTCTCCCTCGTATAGACGACTTATTTGACCAATTACAAGGTGCGTGCTGCTTTTCTAAGATAGATCTTCGTTCAGGTTATCATCAGTTAAGAGTGCATGAAAGTGACATCTCCAAAACCGCTTTTAGAACCCGTTATGGACACTTTGAATTTACTGTTATGCCATTCGGTCTTACCAATGACCCTGTCGTTTTTATGGACCTACTGAACCGTGTTTGCAAACCCTACCTTGATAAGTTTGGCATAGTCTTTATTGACGACATCCTCATTTACTCGAAATCAGAAAAAGATCATGAAAATCATCTGAGAACAATCTTAAGTCTTCTGGAGAAAGAAAAGTTGTATGCCAAATTCTCTAAGTGTGAATTTTGGTTGAAAGAGGTTCAATTTTTAGAACACGTGGTAAATCAGGATGGTATACAAGTGGATCCTAGTAAAGTTGAAGCAGTTAAGAATTGGAAATCTCCTAAATCGCCTACTGAGATCCGTTCATTTCTAGGGTTAGCCGGATACTATCGCAGATTCATTGAAAACTTCTCCAATATTACTAAGCCTTTAACCCTGCTTACACAAAAGAATAAGGAATACATTTGGGGTGAAGATCAAGAGCAAGCCTTTTGCTTATTAAAGTAAAACTTGTGTAATGCTCTAGTGTTAACACTTCCAGATGGAACGAATGATTTTTTAGTTTATTGTGATGCATCCCATCAAGGTTTCGGGTGTGTCTTGATGCAATGAGGATAAATGATTGCTTATGCCTCCAGACAACTTAAAACCCATGAACGATACTATACTACTCACGATTTGGAGTTAGGTGCAGTAGTATTTGCCTTGAAAATATGGAGACATTATCTTTATGGGACGAAAAGTGTGATATACACTGATCATAAGAGTCTCCAGTATATCTTTAACCAAAAGGACTTGAACATGCGACAAAGACGTTGGTTAGAACTCCTTAGTGACTACGAGTGTGAAATTAAGTATCACCCAGGAAAGGCTAATGTTGTAGCTGATGCCCTGAGTCGAAAGGAAAGACTTAAACCTAGGAGAGTGCGTACTATGAGTATAACCATTCAATCTAGCCTCAAGGCTAAGATTTTAGAAGCACAGAAGGAAGCTGCAAAGGACTTTAAGGCTCCAACAGAATTGCTGCGAGGATTAGATGCATAATTTGAAAGGAAAGATGATGGAACAATTTACTTTGTTGGACGATTATGGATTCCATTTGTTAGAAGGTTTAAGAAAGGTAATAATGGACGAAGCCCATGCTTCAAGATATTCAATTCACCCTGGTGCAGATAAGATGTACTACGATTTAAGGGATATTTATTGGTGGCCATGTATGAAGAAAGATATAGTAGAGTACGTTAACAAGTGTCTGACTTGTTCAAAGATTAAAGCAGTACATCAGAAACCCTCAGGTCTTTTACAACAACCAGAAGTCCCTGAATGGAAATGGGAAAGGATTATAATGGACTTAGTCACAAAGCTGCCTAGAAGCAGTAGTGGTTTTGATGCAATTTGGGTAACTGTTGATAGATTAACTAAATCTGCTCATTTTCTCCCTATACATGAGGATTATAAAACAGATAAATTGGCTCGAATCTACATCAACGAGATCGTTGCAAAACATGGAGTTCTGATATCGATTATTTATGATAGGGATGGTCGTTTTGCATCTCATTTCTGGAAAGCACTTCAAAAGGTGTTGGGTACGCAAGTATTAATGAGTACAACATATCACCTAGAGACGGATGGACAGAGTGAACGCACTACTCAGACTTGGGAAGACATGTTGCGGGCATGTGTTATGGATTTTGGTGGTAGCTGGGATACTGACGTGGGAGCATTATTTTATGTCTACTGAAGATTATGTTTGTGTCTACATTTTATTTAGTTTCCTTAAATGACGTAGGAAGTTTATTTTATGTCTGTTGGAGATTAGTTTTTATGTCAGTATTTTATTTAGTTTTCTTTATTTATTTTTCTAGAATAATTTGTTAACTTTTTCTCTAAGTTTAGTTATCCTATAAAAATAAGGCTTGGGGTTTATTGTATTCAGTTTTTGAGTTATGAATAAAAATTATAGACTTTGTCTTTTGTTAATCAACTTAAATCCAGGTTAGGGTTTATTGTTCGATTTCATCCAAATAATCGGGTATTCGTTGAATCAACGATTGTTGGAGTTTACCTGATTATCAGTATTCTTTTTGAATCAACGATAGTTGGAAGGATTGTCTTTGACATTCTTTAAGAATCAACAGGTTAAATTATGTATCCTAGTTTTCGCTACATCAGTTGGTATCAAGAGCCGAAGTTCCTGATTAAGATGTTAGAATATCCATTTTTTGAGAGTGATGGTTCATCTTCTGATGAATGGGAAGATTATGGTGCGGCTAGTGATGATTATGATGGACCTCCCATATTTGATGAATATGAAGAAGAACCGATGCTAGTTTATGACACATATATTGAATATGTCATTGAGGAAAAAGAATTTGGTGGAGAACAAGACAACATTAAAGACAATGTAATCGTGGCTAATAATCTTTGTTCTACATTGATCCAAACTATCATGGTCGATGCGTTCGGTCTTAGGACAATCAAGACTCGAGGTTGAGTCTTTTTAAAGAAGGGGAGAATGATGTGGGAGCATTATTTTATGTCTACTGAAGATTATGTTTGTGTCTACATTTTATTTAGTTTCCTTAAAAGATGCAGGAGGTTTATTTTATGTCTGTTGTATATTAGTTTTTATGTCAGTATTTTATTTAATTTTCTTAATTTATTTTTCTAGAATAATTTGCTAACTTTTTCTCTAAGTTTAGTTATCCTATAAAAATAAGGATTGGGGTTTATTGTATTCAGTTTTTGAGTTATGAATAAAAATTACATACTTTTAGTCTTTTGTTAATCAACTTAAATCCAGGTTAGGGTTTATTGTTCGATTTCATCCAAATAATCGGGTATTCGTTGAATAAACGATTGTTGGAGTTTACCTGATTATCGGTATTCTTTTTTAATCAACGATAGTTGGACGGATCGTGTCTGGTATTCTTTGTAATCAAAAGATTCAATTATCTATCTTTGTTACTTTGTTTGTTTCGCTACATCAGATACTCATATACCTTTAGTCAAATTTTCCTATAATAATAGTTATTATAAAAGTGTCAAGTGTTCACCATTCGAGGCTTTATACAGACGTAAGTGCAGATCGCCAGTGATATGGAACGAAGTAGGTGAAAGTCGACTGATAGGACCTGAATTAGTCCTAGAAACTACAACCAAGATTGTACAGATTAGGGAAAGACTGAAAACTGCTAAAAGTCGTCAAAAGATTTACGCAGACAAAAGACGCAGACCTCTTGAGTTTCAGGTCGGAGACCGTGTGCTGCTACGTGTATCTCCATGGAAAGTTATTGTGAGGTTAAAGAGGAAAACTTGAGCCACGTTTTGTAGGACCGTTCGAGATCGTTGAGCGTGTTGGTTCGGTAGCTTATCGACTGAAGTTACCTCAGGAGTTAAGTTGTGTTCACGATGTATTCCACGTTTCCAACCTGAAGAAATGTTTAGCCGAATCAGATGTTCAGATACCGTTCGAATAAATAAGGGTGGATGAGAAAATGTACTTCATTGAAGAACCAATAGAGATTGTGGATCGCCAAGTCAAGAAGCTGAAATGTAGTAGGATTCCTATCATTAAAGTTCGTTGGGATTCACGTTGGGGGGCTGAGTTTACTTGGGAAAGTGAAGACCAGTTCAAGACTAAGTATCCTCATTTGTTCTCGTCTTCTTCTTCCATCTCCAGCTAAACTCTGAGGGACCAGAGTTCCTTTAGGGGGGAAGACTGTGAGATCTCGTATTTTCCTGGTAATTATTTTACTCTTATTTGTTATTTTAATCAATGCTAATACTTATTCGAAATTATAAAATTATTTTTATTTTATAATTCCATATTGATTTAAATCAAATATTTTGGTTTAAAATCACTCGCGTGCATTTTTACAAAAGTTTACTTGAATCAACGGAACGAGAACCGAGGGCTAAATATTTCGACCTAAAGATATTGATCTTTACATTGTATTAAGTCTAGACTGATAACGGGCACAGTGTTTAATCGTTTTATTTCATATTTTACTGTCAATTGTTTTAATGTTTGATGTTTTCGATGTTTTCTTTTAATGACGTGTTAAGTCGAATCGGGAGTCTATATAATCTTATTTTGGGTGCGTTTTAACTTTTGAGAAGTATTTTCACGAAACCCGAACCCCCTAAATATTTGTAAAATTGACTAATAGTCATTTCTCACTTTTTAACTAAAGTATTAATTTTCTAGTCCTAAAGTTTCAAAAGTGACAAGTTTAGTCCCTCACTTAACTAGCCATATATAAACTCAAAATTCTCTCCACTAACACACATATACTTCCATTTTAAAAAAAACACAACCATCCCCCCCCCCCTCCCCCTTTGTTCTAGCCGTGGGTTCCAACCACAAAAAATCAAAATTTCTTCATCATCTAACTTGATTTATCCAAAACAAATTAAAAACCACCTTCTAAAATTGAAAGGTGCTTCTTATGGTACAAGAATTTTACACATGCAACAACTTTCATGTTTTTTGTGATTTCTTAGTTGGTTTGATGTATGATCATCATAAACATGATGATCGTGATAGATTTTGTTATTTTGATGTTCAAAAGTCTAAGTTTTCATTTTGATCTTTTGATTTTGTTGCATGCAAGGGTTTAGGTTGTTAGAGGATGATTATAGCATGGTTTTATGAGTACAAAAATGGTTAGATTTTGTTGAAAAAGCCTTTTGTTATGATTTTCAAGATGGTAATTTTAGGCAGAAAGTATAAGTTGCTTTTGGGTATTCAAAGTTTGGTTTATTAATTATTAAACTAATGAGCTAGGGCTGTAGAGATTTTTCTTACCTTCGATTTGATATAAATTAGAGCTTCTAACTCAAAACGAGTTGGAAATAGCGATAGTTTGATTATTCGTGTACCGGGAGACGAGCATCGGCACAATTTAAAGTTGTTGTCGATATTTGGATCGAACCTCGGGGACTATAAGTTCAGTTTTAAAAATAGTCAAACGCTGTTTTTGGACTATAAACTTAGGGTTGTGAGTCTACTTTCAAACCCGTGTGTCGGTTTAGCAAATGGTATTGTTTAGAAAGGTCAAAATGGTTTTACGAGTCAAAGACGTAATTCTGTCCGGTTTTTGTAACTCGAAGATGTGTCGGGCAGTGAGTCTTAGAAGTATAAACTTTTGACAAGCTTTTTATATGGCTTTCTATAGATATTAAGTGAGCTTCTCAGTTAGTACTATAACTTTTGACGTGTCTAAGCAAGGTAAAACAACTCGTACATTTGGTATGTGCCGGCAGTTTTTATCGAAAGTATTATCTAGTAAAAGTATACTTTTTGATGGAGTCTACAAGTACCTCTTGCATGGTTTTTCTTATGTGTCATAAATTGGTTTGTGTACTCACTTAATTCAAGTGTTTTCTAAACATTTATTTTCATATCTTCTAAACTTTCGCGTCCCGTTATCGTAGGTCTCGGATGACTTAACGTTGCTTGACTTTCCGTTGTTACTACTGAGCCCTCCAGTTTCGTGTTGATTCCACCTTATAGCTAAGGTGAGTTCATATCCCCTCTAGCTACTTGTTCATTGTTTCAAAACACGGGGTGAGATTAACATGTTAGAACACAATCTTTTAAACTGTATGCTATCCAGAACTGTATGCTGCATGATTAATTCATTGATATTTTTGCTTTTAGTCTCTAGCCTTAAGTTTCCTCTCCTGATCATGAACCGTTAATTGTCCTGTGCGCATTGCGCGAAGCGCGAATGTTGAGGGTGGATCCATCGGGATGTACTATCCCCGTCCCGATTACCTTGACGCACTTACATTTGTTTATACTTGAGTATTTAGGCTGGATACTCACTAGAGGAACTTACATTGAGTTAAGCTTCGGTTCATGAACTAAATAGCAATAATATATCATGACTATGGAGAATGTACATAGTCATCCCCACGATTACTTGTTTTACAAATTATATTGTGTTCCATTACTTAGTTTTCTAAACCTATGAATATCACTCAACTTTATGTTGACGGGTTTTACATGTTTTAATCTCAGGTAATAATGCTTAATGTGCTTGGATGAGGTACCGCAGGATGTTGGCAGCTTGGAAAGATCTGTGTTGTGATATGTTTATGCCTTTGTTATAAATGACGTTGTTAAAGTCTTCCGCTGATCTTTTGTTATCTTAAAACTTTAAACTATGATGTTATGGTACTTTGTTATGTTTTAAAACTTGTGGGACCGATGCTATAAAACTCTGATAAACTGTGATGTAATTTATATGTCTTTTATTACGTCATTTTTCGTGTCATTTATAACTCACTGTTACTTGTACCTTGACGTGTGATCCCCTCGTTGCCTAGTTGTTCGATGTCAGATTCTGGGGGTCTCACAGCTAATCCCTCCACTCATTTTATATATTAATTAGATGCAACCCTCTAATTGCATGATGAGGTCACCTCTCTAAGTATTCATGCACGTTGATATAACATGACCTATATGGGCTCCGGGCATATTTAAAATAAAGATTTTCAAGATAAACTAAAAAATAAGCCTTTTCAGAAATATAAACCAGTATTATGAACTTAACTAGGTTTTCCAGGAAATATATTTATCCCGCTGCTATTCATTTCATTTCATTACTTGCTTATGTTTATGCTTTACATTCTATGTTATAGATCCGCACACTGAGCGTATTGCTCAACCGTATTTCTCTTTCCATGTCCCAATACGGCAGGTACTAAAGGACAAACCAAGGATTCAAGAGTGCGTGCATGGAATGAGGCGTCAGTCTTCTTTCATTCTTTAATGTATTTACATACTTTTGCTTTGCTGGACATTTTTAGTCCTTTCCTTTACATTCTACTTATGCATTTCATGTGTGTTAACGTATAGTCCCCAACCGGGTCATTAACCCGGCCCACGGGTACTACCCGCATCCGACACATTACGAATGGGTTGGGATTAATGTCATTTAAGCTTATGGGCTTGCATGAATAGTGGCCGCATAAAATGTGTGCGGCTGATACAAGAGATTTTGCTAGTTGAAAAAGTTCATTTTCTCGGTGTCTAATCGAATTGATCTCCGGTTAAAAGTGTGACTCAGTCGTTTTTGGTTAACAAAAAGAAGGTTTTGGTTATCTATTTCTACTTAAAAGGTAAAAGCAAAACGTAATAAAAATAAACCAAAAACAAATAACTAATAATAAAGGAGCAAAATAAATAATAAAACGTAAATTAAAACGAAACAATTAATAAAAATTAAACTAAACGAAGAAATTAACTTTCGACTTGAAAGTAAAGTTTACCTAATGAAAAAGGAGGAAATAAAACTAAAAGGGTACTTTAAAACTAAACGAGACAAAAGCTAAAGCGGGCGCTAAATAAAAGATAAAACTTAAACTTTCTGAAAAAATATTAATAATAAAATTTGACAAAAAATACAACTAAAAATACGTAACTTTCAGAATAAAAATCGGAACAACTTTCAGATTAAACTAAACGATTACGGAACAATACTAAATAATAAACAAGCTAGCAAGCAGGCACCTCAAGCTAGTAGCTGAAAAAAGGCGGGAAAGAATGTTAAGCACACAAGCTGGCATGTCAAATTCATGGAAAATCTTCGGAATGTTTTTTCGGATATTTAACTTTTTCGGAGTTTCTGATTTTTTCGGAATAATGATTTTCAGAGAAATGTTTTTCGGAGGAATGTTTTTCGGAATGTTTTTGAGAGAATTTTCTTCGGAATAATTTTTTCAGAGTTTTTTCTTCAGAGTTCTTTTCTAACATTTTTTTCGGAATAACATTTTTTCTAAATCTTCGGAATAATCTTTATTTCAGAGAAATGTAAATATCTTCGGAATATCAAACATTTTCAGAAAAAACAAAACTCTTCGAAAAAACTGCTAATTCGGAATAATGACTAAATTCAGAGAAATGCTAATCTTCAAAATAAACAAATCTTCGGAAAAGGTGATTCTTTGGAATCTCAAAACCGTTTTCCGAAGATCTTGAAATAAAGATAAACAGATGACAGTAAAAACTAAAAATCAGAAAATAAGCTAAAAATAAGCAAAAATCAAATAAGCAGTTTACCAAAACTTAATCTAAAACACTTTTAAGAAAAACTAATTAAACCACAAATTAAAAACTTGAAAAACACTAACAAATATAAAAATTAAAAATCAACTTTTAATAAAATAAACTAATTAAAACACTTAATTAAAAATAAGCAAAATCAAACAATAAGCATCAAACACAATAAACTATCAAAATCAAACACATAAAAACCCATAAACATAATCAATAAAAAACATCAATCAAACAAGAACATGATTAATTAAACTACATGACTATCAAAATCAACACAAGATTAATAATAAAGAAAGGAGGAATGAGAATGATTAATTGAAAAAGCTTGAAATTAAAATGATTAAGATTCAAATTACAAGATTAATGAAAAAGCATGGAAACTTAGATTACACCTACTCCTACTCTAATCTACTCCTAATCTAAAAACTAATTTCTAATTAACTAACACCCTCCTAATGACACATTAGGAGGGTATATATAGGAGGAGGGGAGGCTAGGTGTTGATGCTTTCTCCTTTCACTTTGTCTCGACTCGACTTAAATTATTTGTCTTTCTCGACGTCGTCTCGGGATTTGTCGATATAAATTGAACTCGTCTTATAATTTTCTTGTTCGATTAGACTTGGTTCTTCGACTTCATTAAACTTCCGTCTTTAGACTTTTTCTTCGATAAATCTTCAGAATAGGCCTTGGACTTCCGTTCTTTTTGCACTCTTGATCTTTTGACTTCGTCTTTTCTCGTTTTCTTTGATAAAAGCCCGTGAAAGCCCTTGTTTTCTTCCCTTTTCACATTTTGCTCCTAAATCACAACAAAAACACAAACCACGCATAATTCCGACATTTACGACATAAAATACACGTTTTGGCTTGGTTATTATTATAATTAAGTGGTAAAAGGATGGGTGTTTTCATACCTATCAAATCCCATACACTTGACCATTGCAATGCCCTCATGCAATGCATTAGTTACAAAGCTAGCTTTACATTTTTCATCATAATTAACCCACCTTGGCCTTTATTAACATAAGACATAATTAAAGGAAGAAAAACAAATTAAGATATTAAAGACTTACATTGGGGTTTTGGATTGTCATGAATATTTATCACCCTCAAGTTTCACGTTCTCCATACCAAGCTTAGAAACGAGATCATTCTTATTATAAGTTAGCAAACTAACAATCACTCATGTGGCCCATTTATTCACTTAGACTCCCTTATTCCTAGGTGTATCTCTTATATTTTATTGTTGTCTTAAATGATCACGAGGATGCATTGTTGACTTAATTTGATAGTTATTAAGGCTGAAAATAAAGTAAGACGATTTAATCAATAGTTGGCTAAAGGACAAAATCTTTTAAAACTGCTTCTCGGGACCTCTTAAAGTTCGTATCTTGGCATAACTCGCTTCACGATTTGAGACCTTTCTCGGACCGATATTTGGCATTGACTTCATACTTCAAATCTTGAGAGACGTTCATGAAATAATGGTATTCTCTTCATAATAGGAATTTCTTCACTTGAAGCTTTGAGAGATTCTTCATACTTGGACCACGACTTCTTCATTTTTCTCCAATCTTTATTTGGGATTTTGATATAAAACGACCCGCCTCCTTTTAGGACTTGGATCTATTTATCCTCATACCTTGTTAGGGTCTTTTCGGATAGACTTCTCCATGATCTTTACGGGAGTATTTGCTTTTCGTCATGTGTCTCGATCCTTCATATTGATTTTTGATAGATGATTCTTCACATCACTTTGGATCTTTAGCAACAAAATGTAGCCCTCATGTCTTGTTAGGACCTTTTCGGACTTGCCAATCTTCGCATCCCGCTTCAATAAGTTATGCCTTGGCTATGAACTCTAACTAATACCGAGCAACTTTTAAACGATCTTATGCTAGAAGCTAAGTAACTTTTCAAATCGTACAACCTTATTTATTGCAAATACATTTATTAACAAGCGATGGGAGAAAAAGATTATAATCAACTCACATAAATTCATGAAAGAATACCAAACTTATAATTAACTCTATCATCTCTCGTTCTCCACAGTTTAAAATCTCAAGGAATGAGACTCGTGGATGCTTAGCCAATTAAATCAAAGTTTTGGGTTTTCAAGTCATCTATAGGATCTTGCAACTTCTTAAACTCTTTCAAGTTTAGAATTTGCATTTTTAAAGTTCCCTTGATAAACGACTTTCTAGGATTAATTATAGGAACTTGCAAAAAGTTCTTGTTCTTAACCCGTAAGAGTTAAGACTTCCGCGTTTTAAAGTTCCCTGTATAAAAAAAGCAAAACTTGACTTAAACACGTTAAGGATACTAGCTAGAGTAAACTTGAATAAGTAAACTCGGGTTGAGTCAAAAGATTCACAACGTTGAAAAATTAAAACCACTTTATTAAAAAATTTATTCTAGAAAGGAAAGTAAATAAATATAACAAAGGAAAATACTACTATACTACTAGGCCAAAATAGATTAAAATTTTGAAAAATGTCGAAAAATCAATTTTTCGGTTAAAATGAGGACATATACAAGGAAAAGCCCACTTAACTTCGATAGAAGTCCCCCCTACACTTAATATAAACATTGTCCTCAATGTTTAAACATGTGGAAGTAAACTCCCCTACACTTAGGACATTGTGCACGTTGTTTAAATCTTGATAAGGAAGAGACAACTAAAGTGATTCCTATTTTAATATTGAAGAATATAAAATAATCAAAAGAGTTTAGGATAGAACCGGGAAGACGGGAACACGGAATCACGGGTCGTCAAAAGTCATCAAGAATGGATCTTTGATAGCTCAAATCCCTGCAAATGATAAGAAAGAAAACAACAAACACATACAAGGGTCTCCCCTACACTTATTATAAAAAACAGATAAAGATAGATAGATAATCGGGTTGCCTCCCGAAAAGCGCTTGTTTTTGTTAACCGAGTCACGATCCTGACTCGTCCCCGAATTAAATGATCCATGGGGAAGCCTCAAATGTAATACCGGGATCAAAGACCTTGTCCTCGTTCCCGGAGGAAAATAATAAAGGAGAGGCATGAGGATAAGTCTTGAAGGGTAGAAAAGTCCTTTCAACATACGAAAAGTATGTGAAATCATGATCCACGGGAGGTGGGGTGGGTAAAGGAATCAAAATGTCATCCCCAAAAGACATATGATTATCACTGAGTGGCAAAGCCGTAAAGGTGTCAATCATGGAATGGTCAATGTCACCCCCCGGGTCAAAGCACTCATCCTCGGTAATGGTTTCTAAAGGTTGGGATAAAAGGTGCTCGGGAGGGGACTTGGGATAATATCTTCATGAAAAAAATTATCAAAAAGAATATTCCCCCTCCGTGTCATCATCATCAATACCCAGAGGTATTGAGAGAATGTCGATTTCCTTCATAGCTGTATCATTATTCTCAACTGAAGTAATAGACGGAGGTAAAGACTCAGAAATAGGAGCAGAATTCAACGCTTCAATTTTAGCAATAAGAAGATGAACTTTCAGTAATTTGTCGCGAAGAATAACGTCTTCCGCCTCATCTACAAGACCAAGTTCAGTGGTGAACTTCTCGTATGTCGGAGAGAATAAATCAACATCGCCTTCATCGCCTGGAGGGGAAGGAGAAATTTCAAAAGTGAAATTCTCATATCATGGAGAAAAATCATCATTAAGAGCGACCTCGTCAGTAGGCTCCACAAAATTCGGTGCATCACAAACCTCATCAAAGAATTTATCAAGACCAAAATCACTAATCTCACTTGATGTATCACTATCATTAGACGCATTAGGGATATCAAGAGTAGGAGTAGTAATCTCAGAAGATGGGTTGAGATCATAGATATCATCCTCGTCATCATCATAATAGTAGTATGGACGCACAAGAGGAGGAGTATAATAACTAAGATTAGATACTTGCTCTTGTTGCTGTCGCTTTTCCTCCTCCCATGCTTCTTTTAGTTGAACCACGGCTTCTTGAAGTTGCAAAATAAGGGCGTGTGTTTCATCATTCGGATTCGAAGAAGGTTGATGATCGAGGGTGTATTGTGGGGGCTCAAAATTATGAAAACCGGAATTATAGCACGGATGTGGTCCATCATAAATCATCGGTTGAAAAGAATTAGAACACGGATTTGGCTCATAGTAATTCATCGGTTGACAATAAAAGGTACCGTGAGGGCCCCCACAATTGTTACAATACGGGTATTGAGGAAAACCCGGTGCTTCTTGTGGATAGCTATTACAATTGTCATAATTGTAACCCAGTTCTTGCTCGCCATGAGACGGGTATCGAATTGGACACGAAACATGCCAATGAGAATCGCTTCCACAATATATGCAAGAGGGTGGAGTAAGTGCATTAGAAGCAAAGGATGAGTTAATCAAATTGCACGAGGGACAAAATCCAAATTGTGTATTGTCGATATCATTTTCACACCGCTCACATGTACACCATTGACATGTTTGAAAGCCATACAATGGTCTTTCACACCCTGTAGCACAAGCAACATACGAATTCATTAAGAACAATAGATAAGTAAGAAGAATATTTTTGGTGCAAAACTTTCGAAAAAGAAATGCTTTTTATGATTTTTCAAATGTTTTTGGATTTTTGAAATTTTTTATTTTTATGGATTTTTGAAAATTTTTGACACGAAAAATAACGTTCACGAGTGAACGGATCCCAAAATCCAACGTGTCTCTCACAAAAAACCGTTAATCTTCACGAAAAGAGCCGGCAGCGACGCCATTTGATACAAGAGATTTTGCTAGTTGAAAAAGTTCGTTTTCTCGGTGACTAATCGAATTGATCTCCGATTAAAAGTGTGACTCAATCGTTTTTTGTTAACAAAAAGAAGGTTTTGGTTATCTATTTCTACTTAAAAGGTAAAAGCGAAACGTAATAAAAATAAACCAAAAACAAATAACTAATAATAAAGGAGCAAAACAAATAATAAAACGTAAATTAAAACGAAACAATTAATGAAATAAAACTAAACGAATAAATTAACTTTCGACTTGAAAATAAACTTTACCTAATGAAAAAGGAGGAAATAAAACTAAAAGGGTACTTTAAAACTAAACGAGACAAAAGCTAAAGCGGGCGCTAAATAAAAGATAAAACTTAAGCTTTTCAAAAAAATATTAATACTAAAATTTGACAAAAAATACAACTAAAAATACGTAACTTTCAGAATAAAAATCGGAACAACTTTTAGATTAAACTAAACGATTACGAAACAATACTAAATAATAAACAAGCTAGCAAGCAGGCAGCTCAAGCTAGCAAGCTAGTAGCTGACAAAAGGCGGGAAAGAATGTTAAGCACACAAGCTGGCATGTCAAATTCATGGAAAATCTTCGGAATGTTTTCTCGGAGAATTAACTTTTTCGGAGTTTCTGATTCTTTCGGAATAATGGTTTTCAGAGAAATGTTTTTCGGAGGAATGTTTTTCAGAGAATTTTCTTCGGAATAATTTTTTCAGAGTTTTTTCTTTCAGAGTTTTTTTTCTAACATTTTTTTCGGAATAACATTTTTTCTAAATCTTCGGAATAATCTTTATTTCAGAGAAATGTAAATATCTTCGGAATATCAAACATTTTCAGAAAAACAAAAATCTTCGAAAAAACTTCTAATTCGGAATAATGACTAAATTCAGAGAAATGCTAATCTTCGGAATAAACAAATCTTTGGAAAAGGTGATTCTTCGGAATCTCAAAACCCTTTTCCGAAGATCTTGAAATAAAGATAAACAGATAACAGTAAAAACTAAAAATCAGAAAATAAGCTAAAAATAAGCTAAAAATAAGCAAAAATCAAATAAGCAGTTTACCAAAACTTAATCTAAAACACTTTTAATAAAAACTAATTAAACCACAAATTAAAAACTTGAAAAACACTAATAAATCTAAAAATTAAAAATCAACTTTTAATAAAATAAACTAATTAAAACAATAAAATAAAAATAAGCAAAATCAAACAATAAGCATCAAACACAATAAACTATCAAATCAAACACATAAAAACCCATAAACATAATCAATAAAAACATCAATCAAACAAGAACATAATTAATTAAATTACATGATTATCAAAATCAACACAAGATTAATAATAAAGAAAGGAAGAATGAGAATGATTAATTGAAAAAGCTTGAAATTAAAATGATTAAGATTCAAATTACAAGATTAATGAAAAAGCATGGAAACTTATATTACACCTACTCCTACTCTAATCTACTCCTAATCGAAAAACTAATTTCTAATTAACTAACACCCTCCTAATGACACATTAGGAGGGTATATATAGGAGGAGGGGAGGCTAGGTGTTGATGCTTTCTCCTTTCATTTTGTCTCGACTCGACTTAAAATCTTTGTCTTTCTCGACGTCGTCTCGGGATTTGTCGATATAAATTGAACTCGTCTTATAATTTTCTTCTTTAATTAGACTTGGTTCTTCGACTTCATTAAACTTCCGTCTTTAGACTTTTTCTTCGATAAATCTTCAGAATAGGCCTTGGACTTCCGTTCTTTTTGCACTCTTGATCTTTTGACTTCGTCTTTTCTCGTTTTCTTTGATAAAAGCCCGTGAAAGCCCTTGTTTTCTTCCCTTTTCACACTTTGCTCCTAAATCATAACAAAAACACAAACCACGCATAATTCCGACATTTACGACATAAAATACACGTTTTGGATTGGTTATTATTATAATTAAGTGGTAAAAGGATTGGTGTTTTCACACCTATCAGCGGCCCACGACCCGGCACGACTGGTACAGGGTTAGACAGAATTACAATCTTATCAGGATTGGGATTTGCCTCAAAGTATAGGATATACACTCACCATAATTAGAAGATAACAATCATGCTAATTATGGTGATTATCTTATGCTTGGGGCAGAAGTAATAGTGACAACCCATTAGGGTTTCACTATCTATATAAGGAACCCCCAAGGGTTCCACAATGGTATTACATTCTCTTCACTCTCAACTCACAGCCGATTTCTAACCCTAATCGATTACTTACTCTCACGCCGGAGTCTAGTCGTGGGACACGTGCCCACGGTAAGTCTAACGCGTGTTGTTTTAGTGTGCAGGATCTCAACAAGTTATTCACTTGGTGCAAGAGCCGGAGCCCAGCCTACCCGGATTAAGCCTAATTCGGGTCAATCAAGGATCATCCAAATTTTGTATCAACAAGTTGGCGCCATCCTGGGACCCAAACACTAAGCTAAAATCTTAATTTCGATCTCTTCTAATGACGAAGGGATATCCGCAAAGGAATCCGAGGAACACGAATCTTGGGAACCGAAAGTCCACGGGTGATGGGATATTCATCTCCACCCAGTCCCCTAGTAGCCAAACAGGAGGACTGAATAATCGAAACGTCTTTCAGTCTTTTGGTGGGGCAGGCACGTCTGGCAATACCCCGCCACCAACCATCACCATGGATAATACTGATCCGGGGAGTGCGCCAAAGGCCCCTAACAAGGAGCCGCAGAGGCCACAAATTGAGACAGAATTAGAAGTGGAATCACTCGGTGACGAAGACCTAGAGCGTGTTCTCACAAATAACATTGACAGGATCGTCCTGCGTATTGCGTCAAGGCTAAACCTGGGAAGGAACCTCCAATCTAGGCTTAACTTTGGCAGTATCGCGCCTGGTACCTCCCCTCGAACTCAAAAGAGGAGAAGGACGGCGTGCCCACAGGAACGAACTCCCCTTGAGGAAAACCCTCAACCTCGAAATGTATTCGAGCGCATAGGGGATCGCATCATGCAGGAATTACTACAAGCCCATGAGGAAGGGGATAGGTCGGACGGCTCTACCAAACGCCCGGTGTTGGAAACACCCGTGAACAATCGTCGCACCAGTGTGTGGGATAGGGTGAATGGTGGGAAGAAAGCTCCTATCTCTTCTCATAGAAGTGGTCATCAGCCGAGAAGTGGGGCACCGCCCCCTCCTCACGGCCCTTCGGGGTCGGATTCAGATGACCATCCTCCTAAGCGTCGCCGACCTAGGTATACCGCCCACCACCATCGGACGATGAGGGATACTATGATGATCCCCACTTTCGGAACGAAGAGGAGGATCTCTCCCGTCCATGGTGCGACGACAGAGAGGATGCCTTCACTCTCCGCATACGGAACTACTCTGAGGAAAAAAAGCGCCGTATACCGGCGTGCGTTAAAACCTATGATGGGTCTGGTGATCCGGATGATCACCTAAAGATATTTGATACGCATAAGAAAATTGAACGATGGCCGATGCCTATATGGTTCCAAATATTCAATTCGACCTTGATTGGCAATGCCCGTGATTGGTTTGAAAGGCTCCCTCACCGAACTACTGATAGCTTCGGCGAGCTGCGCACTGCGTTCAAAAACAATTATACTCAGCGAAAGAAGTATAATAGGGATCTGGTCTCATTAGAAACTGTCAAGCAACGACCCGGAGAGTCTACGGAGGACTTCACGAAACGTTTCAATGACGAGTGCACGCGCACAAAAACGTGCCCCGAGCTCCTAAAAATTTCTGACTACATGCATGCCATAACGGACAAGGAGTTAATTAGGCGTCTCAATGACAAACGACCAGAGAGGTACGACGACCTCATGGAAAGGGTTAGAAACTTTGTAGAAGGAGAAACTGCGGTAGCTGCGGCATATCCTACAAAGGGAAATCATAAATATCAATCGAATGACCAGCCCAAGAGGCAATCAGGTGGTCAAAGCACCCAAAGCAATGGAAGGAACTCGGATTACAAGAGCCAGAATAAAGGAAGGCGGTCGGATGACAAATTCACCCTCTAAAGATGACTTACCGAGATATATTGTTGACGGAAGGGGCAAACTTCCCAAGGCCTCCCCCAATGACAACTCCAGTTGATCGTCGTCAAGGAAATCGCTTCTACGAATTCCACAATGACAAGGGACACGACACAGAGGAGTGCATCCAGCTCAAGAAGCATATAGAGTCACTGATTAAATCAGGCAAACTCAAACACCTGGTCAAGGATTAGAAGGATGGGAAGGATAACAAAAAGTACGACAAGAAGGACTCCCAAAAGGACAAGCCTTCAACCAATTATATGATCCAATCTTGGCAGCGCCGTACAAAGCAGAAAGTTAGTCAAAAAATTTCACGCGGCAGAGATATCTCATTCCCTCCCATTACGGCAAGAAATGTGGTCGATGCACTTCTCACGATTGAGGTAAGCATTGGAACACACAACGTTCGTCGTATGTATTTGGACGAAGGATCATCGGCGGAAGTTCTCTACGAGCACTGCTTCGTACAGCTACGACCAGAGATAAAAAGCCAATTAGTGCCGGCCACGTCGCCGCTCATTGGCTTTAGTAGACCAAACAACTTCATCTCTGCAGACATAAGTGTTGATCCCAAACTTAGATCGATTTAGCTTGTGTAAACGAGATTAAATCAAGTTAAACACGTAAAGAAACTTTGTTGTGTATAAAACAATTTAAGTATTATGCCGAATTAATACTCAACAAGAACACACAAACAATGTAAACCAAACTTTCACTTGATTGATAAATCAAACTTGTGTACAATGAAAGTGTTAAAACGTATATCAAACATAAACCTAAAGGCCTCCTTTTATAGATATAAAGAGCCTTGTACAAGAGTCTACGTATCAGCTATTTTAGGTAAAGATAAACATAGAAAATACATTGTTGATCATATCTTTACTAGAAACAAACTAGAAACATAATACGTGTAGACTAAGTCTTCTATCAGTGCTTGACTTCATCCTATCAACACTTGACATCTTCCTGACAACGCTTGTTCTGTCAACGCTTGTTTTCTTCTTATCAACGTCCCGATTGCTCTTGTCAGCGTCCAAGTGTACTGGATACATTTTATTCCCAACAATCCTCCCCTAAACTTGATATCTACTCTAGTAATCAAGTTTATGAATAAAAAATAAGAACTAGGAGGATTCTTACAAATCTTATCAAATTGGTAATAAACATATCTAATCAAATCTTTGGCCACGTCACTTGAGTAGTCAATCTCCAGCTGTGTTGTCTTCATCTTTTCCAAAACTTCTTTGGACATGGGATACTCAACATCCACAAGAAGATACTCAGAAAACTTTGTAGAGCTCAAATGATACACACCAGCTGCTGAATACAAACGCCATTGAAGTCCACTGATATCATCCTCAAGATCCTTCCAAACAGGATCTTCTTCTTCTGGTGCACACATTCTCTTGAATGTTGACCAAATCTTTATTCCATTGACTGAAGTAGGTGCTTCAGTCTCATACTTGGCCAGCAAGAACCTCCAAAGGTCTACCAAGTCTTCCCTATCCATACTTGCAAACAAAGACATAAGTGTAGTAAATGTGTGTACCTCTTTCCCATATCTGCCAATCATCCAAAACCCACTTGCATCTTCTTCATAGCTAATGATAGGGTTTCTGGCATCAAGAGGTAACACTTGTACCATATCTGAAGCTTCCATGGGTGAGAGCTTAATGCTCCTTCTAATAACAGCTTCACTGGGATTCACTTTATTCAAATCTTTAGGGAACTCAAGTGGAACTCCCTTCTTCAATGGCCTTGGAACAATCATAGCCTTTTGAATCTCCATCTCTTCTACAAGTTCTTCTTTCCTTTCATCTGAAAGAAGTCTGATAGTGTTCATTTCTTGCACTCTTGCCCAAATAGGATAAGCCTTATACTCCAATTCTTCAAAGGACAATCCCTGCAATTTTTGAAAAGTCCATCTTGTTTGATGACATCTGAGCAACATGTAATAAAGCAACCTCCTATCTCTCTTCAACAGTGAGAAAACTTTGCTAGCCTTATGCTTTAGAATTACCTTGCAATCTCTTTGAACTCTTAGAAGAATCTCCAAACCCCAAATTTGATCTGAAATTGTCATATCTGGATTCTCCATAACCTTATTCTCCCAAGCATGGTACATCTGAGCAACTTCTGGCATATCATAATCTACCTGCATTTTTAACTCTACAAGTTTCTCCCTTGCCAACTCATCACCATATTCAAGTCTTTCTGGTTCTTCAATTATCATAACACTTGAATCTGAACTTTCATCATTACTTCCTTCTTGCTCCTCAAAAGTAACCACAAATGGTGACTCACCAACCTTCTTCTTCTCTTGTTCCATAAGTTGTGCAACCAACTTTGAATCAAACTCTACTTGAGCTGCATCCTTGGGAACCTCTGCTTCTACCATGATTCCTTTACCCTTATCTAATGGATCAATGATGGGTAAAGATGATGATGGTACCTGTGAAGACACTTCCTTGATGATAGCTAATGACTGGAATACATCAACCATATCTGCAGGTCTGTCAACGTTCAAATCATGTGTGTCAACGCCCAACTTACTCTTGTCAGCGCTTGGTGTGTCAGCGTCCAAAATCTGCTTGTCAACGCTCACCTTACTCTTGTCAGCGCTTCTTGTGAACTGCTCCATCATTGTTGTAAAAGATAAGTTCAAATTTGTAGGAGTAACCAAAGATACATCAAAACCTGGTTGCTTCTTCAATTCAGTAAGAGCTTCAGCCACACCCAAAGATTCTCCATCATATGAGCCTTTGCCACTCAAATCAATTGGCTATGTAGCAGCTTCATGTGAGCCTTTATCACTCAAATTAACAAGCTCTGTAGCAGCTTCCTCCCCTTTGTAAGAATCCTCCCCTGAGGAAAGATTAACAGCCTCCAAATAAGCAATCATATTATGCTGACTTCTGAACCCCAATACCAAGTCACTTGGTTTAAACTTAGGCGCCATTGATGTAGAAAGCTGTTTGTGAAAGGTTATAAAAGATGAATTATAGGAGAAAAATTGTTAGACAAGAATATGAGAATACCCTGTTAAAAAAGAAGGAGCCAAATTTATAGGAGAGATAGGCACATGTGATTGGTCAAAAATGAGGCAGGTATTTTCAAAATATAATGATGAAAATATTGAATAGAAAATAAGTTATCTTGTGCATTAATTAAAAGTTATCAACTCCCAAAATTACGGCCCCAATTTTCGTCAAAAATAACAACTGGCTAGGAACCAATGAGTGTCAACGGTCAAAAATAACCCATCAACGCCCAACGGCTATATTCTTGTCAACGTTAGAAAAAGCCATGTCAACGTCTAAATTGGTCATAACAACGTTTGGAAATATATTTGTCAACGTCCAAAAATAAAAATGATAAAAATGAAAAAGGACCTTAACAAAGTGATTTATCCTAGTGAAGATAACCTATAAACTGAAAATTATAATAGGGTGGCAAGCACTGTCCAATCATGCACACTTACTTATGCAAGACAGACATAACAGTCCTCTAGTGTCCACCAAAATTCTTAACAGTTAAGTTATCTCATAAAACCCTTTGTAACTTCCCAGGTAAGCCCAATATAAATCATACCCAAGTCTCCCAACAGACCACTCCCAATTCTAGGCCAAAAAGTCTTGGCAGCATGCATAGTATAACAACTTTGCATGCTACAGTGCCTCATGAG
This sequence comes from Glebionis coronaria, assembly GCA_025667525.1. Taxonomy (NCBI): domain Eukaryota; kingdom Viridiplantae; phylum Streptophyta; class Magnoliopsida; order Asterales; family Asteraceae; genus Glebionis; species Glebionis coronaria. The sequence continues at coordinate 12,697 of JANFOE010000078.1, read as the reverse complement.
ATAGTAAACTAAATCATACTCACCAGTGGACACAATCTAGAATTGTGATAAGAGTATTATAAGAATACCCAAAAAGTCCTAAAAGGTTCATAAACCTCCCCTTAAACTATGATAAATGAGTTGCCAAAGAATATATATGTAATTAAAAATTTATGTCAAGATAGGAATATAAATATTCCAACCATCATCCATAAATTGAAACATGCTCCAATAATGCTCCAAAGATCCATAAGCAACTCTGTATCCAATGGTACAATGCTAACAACGCCTGCACAATTAGATCAAAAACCACAAAACTAACATGTTGCTAACAACGTCACGATAACACTTATCAGCGTTAAGATAACCTTTGTCAGTGTTAGACAAATAAAGTGGAAAATCTAATTTCACATAAAGACCAATAACAATGTATATCCTGTACATACTTTTACAATAAGTTCCCAAAACACATTTTAAGTAAGATTGATCATTCCAATACTCGTTACCAAGTATTGAAATCTTCTATTATCAAAAGGTTTAGTCAAGAAATCAGACACATTCTCTTCTGTGTCAACCCTATCTGGTTGTATTAAACCTTTTTCAAAACAATATCTTATAAATGATGTCTAATTTCTACGTGTTTTGTTTTAGAGTGATGTACAGGATTTTTAATAATGCATAAAGTGCTGTTATTGTCTATAAAAATCTTGGTATGCATGAAATTATACCCATAATCCAACAGCTGGTTCTGAATCCATAAGACTTGTCCACAACAAGCAGCTGCTGCAACATACTCTGCTTCAGTTGTAGAATTGGCCACCACTGTTTGTTTCTTGCATTGCCAAGATATCAATCTACTCCCAAGAAACTGGCATCCACCAGTTGTGGATTTTCTATCAAAATTTTCACCACCATAATCACTGTCTGAATATGCAATAAGCTCCAATGTGTGGAGTCCTATGATCGTTAGACTCAAGGTTAAGAACCATTCTATCTAGGATTATCAATGTTCATATGTATAAAACATAGCGGAATAGAACATTAATAAGAACAAGATGTTAACAAGATGAATTTCTCCCAAAGTGCTTGTATTAAAGATTAACACAAACAACTCTAGGCATGTATACATTGAATCCCATGCCTAGAGATCAAAGCTTATTGTAGGTTACATTGTGAATAACTGAATGAATATAAACCTACGTATCTTTTCTTTATATAATAGAAAACATAGCTTACAAAGAAAGCTAACATAATAATAAAAATACTCCACCAGCTTGTAGAATTGTTTCTTGTACATTTTAGTCCTTGTCTTCTTATTTTGTTTATTTTGTCACATCAACTCAATATTTGACCCAACAATCTTCCCCTAGTTGATATGACAAAACAAACTACTTTCTTTCATGACACTAGTTCTTCAAGTTGCCATCTTCCCCTAAATTTATTACTTCTTCTCCTTTTTGTCACATCAACAAGGAAGTGGTAAAACGTAGATAACTATGAAGCATACAAGTACCATGTAAATGATGTAACTCTTAGAACAATAAGCTTCCCCTTATACCATGCGTTCACCATTTCTTTTGAACAAAAGTAGAAGTATCAACCATCAAAAGCAAACGAATAACTAACCACTTGCAGAAACTAATACTATGTAGTACCATCCATGATGAGAGCAGCACCAGAAATTAACATGTAGTGCCATCTTTAAATGACTAATAGTATACGTACCCAAGTAGTAGTATCTTTGATACCAATCGTGGAGTCCTATGATCGTTAGACTCAATGGTTAAGAACCATTCTATCTAGGATTATCAATGTTCATATGTATAAAACAAAGCGGAATAGAACATTAATAAGAACAAGATGTTAACAAGATGAATTTCTCCCAAAGTTTTTGTATTAAAAATTAACACAAACAACTCTAGGCATGTATACATTGAATCCTATGCCTAGAGATCAAAGCTTATTGTAGGTTACATTGTGAATAACTGAATGAATATAAACCTACGTATGTTTTCTTTATATAATAGAAAACATAGCTTACAAAGAAAGCTAACATAATAATAAAAATACTCCACCAGCTTGTAGAATTGTTTCTTGTACATTTTAGTCCTTGTCTTCTTATTTTGTTTATTTTGTCACATCAACTCAATATTTGACCCAACAATAAGCACGCGTAAGTGTTAGTAAGTTTACAAGTATTTTTGACACATTAACAGGCATATATGTCAGGAGTACCTACCTTGTCTACGATCGGTTAGAAAGCATGGATATCTATCCTCCCTCCCAAAATAATTGCGGTTGATTCCTACTAGGCATAAGAAATGCTCCGGCAGGCCCTTATGGAAGTCTGTGCGGTTGGTATCTAATGTTTTCACGTCCCGGCTGCTATAATCCTTGGAGGATGGTGGATAGTCAAAGCGTACTTTGGTTTTTAGAACAAAGGGGGTGGGTAATAACTTGGCATCTACGAAAAAGTGGTGGTCGTACCACTTCTTGAGGGAATCTAGGGGTTTCCTATACGTCATGGGGGCGGTTGTGGATCGTTTTTTAAACGACAGCCACCCATTTACCATTTGGGGGGGGTAGAATACCCTAAATAGACTAACGATGGGGGCCACTTCGTAGGCGTGGCATGTAACCTCAAATTGGTTAACCTTGCACGCCCCTATACAGTGAAACTGAGTTATATGGAAGTCATAATACAATAGCACATCTAGGAGGAACCTAGATAGGGGGATGCGGTAGTTAGCCGAGTCAAATAAGCGCGTATACACGCCTATTTTCCCATCGGGGGCGTCTGTGATAGCTTCGTCGTCACCTAGATAGGTGGGGTTTACGCTCTCCGGGATATAATATTCAGATAAAAAGTCCATATATTTCTCTAGGGGCATCACATTAAGCACGTCCGTGATAACATGATTATCTTTCACCATGGTTTATAAATGAGAGTAAAAAGGCGCGGTGGTCTAACCTGGTGTAATGGATTTCCATGGAAAAGAAGGAGAGGAAATGAAGAATTGAGCGAAGGTATAACAATGGCGGAAATGGAATTCTTAACTGTGTGTTTACACAGTTACACGCACCAACTCTTTTATAGGGTTGCCTCGAGTTACGAGATTCCATGGATGTTTGCCACGTGTAAACACTACGCCCATCTAACGGATGGGATTTCTGACACTTTTGAAACGTCAGAAGGGACCCACGGGTCACTTCTTGACAGTTTTACGTGGCTCAAGAGTGGGCCTGTCTGGTGCACTTTTGCAGACAAAACGTCCAACTAATGACTACCATTAATGCATTCATTAATATTGTCCCGGTCGGCTTTTTTGGAGTGCGGCTATGTTTGCGATAGCGATATATAAAGGGCATTGATTAGTCTAGAGGTTACGCCTACGGCTGTAACAACTAGACTGGGGGGACATGATGACGTATAGTCCCCAACCGGGTCATGAACCCTGCCCACGGGTACTACCCGCATCCGGCCCATTACAAATGGGTTGGATTAATGTCATTTAAGCTTATGGGCTTGAATGAATAGTGGCCGCATAAAATGTGTGCGACCCACGACCCAGCACGGCTGTGACAACCGTAGATTTTGGATTTGTCACTTTTCACTGTTTGAATTTGATTATGTACTTAGTGTGCGTTTATGTGCATTCTGTTTATATTTGAGCCTTGTATTGGATGTTAGTCATCGTTCGTGTATCGCGTGATACATTATATAATGTTATGATGGGGTTAGTTCGTGCTCATTAGTTCACTTGAATGTAACTATGATAGAATGCGGTGCTATTTTAGGATTTTATGTGTACGTATATGTATTATACTAAATCGTAATTTTTACGATTTAGAGTTTAGCATTTTGAGGTCTTGGATGAGGTATTTAGTCACGGGAATAATTTACGGGATGGTTTTAATCCATTTAGGACTTAGTTATAAAGTTTATTTCATATTTTATGAATTTTCATAAAACTGTATATTTTACGTATTTTACGGTAATCGCGTAAAATTGACTAGTTAAAAGGTTTAGGTGTAATTAATTAATTAACGGATTAATAAAAAATATAATTAAGGAAATAATTATTAAAAAATGAATTAACTAATAAAATTAAAAAATTTATTATTTTTGGTAAAAAATTATAAAGGACGGTGGAAAAAATAAGAAAAAGAAAAATATAAAAAAAGGAAAGTATTATTTGTATTGGGCTAGGATTCTCATTGTTTTAGTATAAAAACAAATCAAAACATATTATTTTCTCCAGCGTTTTTTTGTTCGACGGTTTCTACAAGGTTTTTAGGGTTTCATAAAATTTTTCTTGATTCAAGGTAAGTGATCAATTTAACTTTAACATAATTCATGTTTTTATTAATTAATCATGATTGTAATGTTAATTAACCATCATTGAGATGATTAGGTTTTTATTAATTTTCTGGAAAATATAGTAATTAAGATCAATTAATGATTTTAGGGTTCTTGTTTAATAATTTAGGGGTAATTAATGATGTTTAGAGGGTTAGTGCATAAAGGCGTAAAACAGTCTGATTTTTAGGGCTGTCTTGTGTCGACTGTTCTGGGCAGTAGGTAGCACCTTTGGTCGAGTTTCTTTTTTTTTAAATTAAGTTCAGAGAGTCTACTTTTCAAAAATGTAAGGTTGGTCGAAAATGGAGTTGGGAAGGTCGTCAAACAATTTTTACAAAAACAATGCGCTATTTAGGAATAAATTTGGATTTCAGGAATTTGAGTCAAAACCTAACCAAACGAATGAGTTAGCCAACGATTTTTGATTTGTAAACTCTTTATAATATATATGAAAGTACTGGAGGTTTTCAATAAAAGTTATGGTGTTTAGGTCGGGCTTTTGGTGACAAACATTTAGTATGTACAGAAAATCAATTTTGGTGAAAACGACTTTTGGTGTAGAGACCAAACGAAAGGGTTAAACGTGTAAGTAGAAAGTAAAATTGGCTTTTGGAGTTCTTAGATCATATAACAACATAAATCCAGTAGGGTAGGAACCAAGTGTGGTGTTAAGTTCACTTCATGTGATCGTTTAGTGACTAGTAAACCGTACCGGGGAAAACTAGATTTTTACGTATAAAATAGCTTGTAGTGGGAGAAATAGATAGTGGGGACTGGGGGAGTAGATTCATCTCCTTGATTGTTACTTAACTTGGATGTTAGGACCTGAGCTAAATGTGTTTTGTATGATTTTATAGGTTTGCAGGAGTGCTAGCTTGTTGTGCTATCAGGTGAGTTCATAGTCACATTTTCATTGAGTTTTTAAATGTTTTCTTCTAGTATGGGATGGAGATGACACTTGTGGTGTTCTTAAAATCTTTTGTTACTATATTTTTATAAATGTTTGGACATAGATGTGTTATTTTGTGACATGCGTGCTTATGTGTTCTCAAATGTGCTTTGATATGTGTTCTAATATGTGAATCTTGTTTGGGTTGTGATTGGCTTTGGTACATAGATGTATGGGCGTCTATGGGACCAGTTGTGATGTGTGTGGAGCGTGGGGCACGATCCGTCCTGAGTACTTGGGCATCGTCTCTTTGGAGGCAAGATATCTCGACGGGGATATGGTTCATCTTCCACTAGTGGTGTGGGAAAGATCCGGATAGTGTGGTGCATTGTTCTTGTGTGTGTGACGGGATACTTCTTGATTGTTATAGTGTGGTGCATTGTTCTTGTGTGTGTGACGGGATACTTCTTGATTTTTATAGTGTGGTGCATTGTTCTTGTGTGTGTGACGGGATACTTCTTGATTGTTATAGTGTGGTGCATTGTTCTTATTGTGTGTTCTTGACTGATATAGTTGTGCTTTGTTTGTAGTTCTATGTAACATGATTATCACATTATGGTCCATTGCTTTAATTTTTTTCTTCAGCTTATTTACAGCGGTTGAAAAGGTTTCTTAAGATGTTTTGATAACTTAAACCTATGTTCTCACCAACTTTATGTTGACAGATTTTAGTGTCATTTTCAGGTGGGATAGTTGAGAAGCATGATGTTAGAAGTGGCTAGAGTCTAGAGGCTGCTAGTAATATTATTACCGGAAACGCCAAGCGTTTACCAATAAAATAAACATATAGGATGTTTTCAAATCTGGAACTCACATTTTGAACTACTCTACGTGGCATAGTAATATCCACACCATCCTTGGACTTATCAACCTGAACAAACTTAAATGAAGAACTCTTACTTTTGTTAGGATAATTATTGCTCCCACCCATAGCTGCAACATATGTAGACTTTTGGCTAACCTCAACTGAGTGAACCATACCACTAGAATCAATCGAATTAGTAGAACTGTTAGGAAGCCCATGGCTGAAGTATAAATAAGATTGATTAGGGCACATAGTAGTAACACACGAAACACCACTAAACCCCGAGCTTAAGTCATCCCCAAGAAACAAATCATCATTAGGGTTAGTAACCTTGATTGGACCTGATGATATCATGTTGCCTGCCATCCTAGAACCACTCGATTATTCACCAACCCCTTTTCCAGACAAGAGATTAGTTGTATTCTTCGTGCCACCAACGACTAGATCAGCTTCGAACTTACATAACAGATCAATGATTTCCTTAGAACGTTCTTTAGAGACAAACGACCATAGTTTATGCTTATGCATCTTAAGATCATGCATAAATTCACCAGCATCACCAGCCATCAATAATGTTACACCAAATAGTTTAGTTACCTCCTCCAGTTTACATGGCTTCATAGAATTAATTAACGCAGCCTTAGCTGCAAGATCATCCATGACCCCAAGCAAACCCTAACCACCGAACCAAACCCTAAAAGAAAACCCTAACAAAAACAAAACCCTAACCAATGAACCAAAACCAATCGCACAGGAAAACAAGACAACGAATCACTAAATACTGAACTGAGACCACTAATAGATGCGAAGACCGACCTAAATTAAAAAACAATCAAACTTTTCATTATCATAGCAAAAAAGAAAAACAAACAACCCTAAAATCTATCAGACGAATAAAAATTTGTTAACTCAAGAAAAATCAGAGATTGATCGAGAAAACATCATCGTTATACGGTATTCTGATTAAGGAGTGTAAGAAAATCGATTTCTATGAAGGAGAAAAAATTTTGCCGCCATGAATGAAAATTAGGGTTATCACCTGTGAAGTACAGAGTATGTACAATTGTTTTTGAAAGTAATAAGCTTGAGGCGAACAGTAGAATTAATAATACCAACAAGTTTATCCACAGAAAGCTGTTTCCCTTTGAATAATCTAGCATTCCGTTCCATCCAAACAAAATATACAGTAGCCGCAACAACCAGACGAGCAATAATACTCATAGTAGATTTTCCTTTAGATATTGGAATAAGAAATGCCAAAACATCATCCAAACAAGGCGGAATAGAATCCATACCACAAAGCAACCTAACTTGCGTCCAAACCTGTGAAGAATAAGAGCACTCAAAAAACAAATGAGAATGAGAATCGGGAGTGACTTTACACAAAGGACACCTAAGTAGGCTTAAATCCACAGCAGGCCCAACATCCCATTGCCGCAACCGATCATGGGTCTTCAGTTTCTGCTTAACAACAAGCCATATATGCAACGAGTGTCGAGGAATACAATGAGAAAACCAAACAACATGGTACCATACCACAGCCTGGCGCCTGTTCGCAGCGTATCCCAAGCCAAAGCCACAGAAAAAGACTACAAAGAACCACTACCATCACGCCATACCAGAGAATCCGGCCGCCCCTCAACCAGAGCGGGAACAGGGATAGAGACAATAGCAGGAAATCTGTCCACCCAGTCAGTCGGCCATTTCCAAGTGTTGTTCTCAATCAAGTCATAAACAGTATCATGAAGGTTAAAACCAGACCTAACAATATTGCGTACCTTAAGAGTATCCAGTAACGGACACTCAGCAGCCCAGCTATCAAACCACATAGACGCAGATTTACCATCATGAAGCCTATACCAAATAAACGGCCGTACACATATCTTAAGCTGAAGAAGCTTACGCCAACCCCAACTTACATCACCAATACAAGGAACATCCCAAAAGCTCCTACCCCTTAACTTATACGAATGTATCCATTGAACCTATAAGGATTCCTTACGCGTGAGAAGACACCAAATATGAGAGGTAATAAGAGCAGCATTAAAATCATCAAGCCTCCGAATACCAAGACCACCCTCACTTTGGGGAATGCAGACATCATCCCAAGCCACCTTTGCCCTCCCCTTTTCATCTCACCTTGACACCATAAAAAATTCCTCAAAAGCTGCTCAAGATCATGAATAATCCGAACAGGCAGGATAAAGACTGAAGCCCAGTACAGGTGCATAGATGATAGCACATATTTAACAAGTTGAAGTCTCCCTGCAGTAGATAGAAATTTATTACGTCAATCCTGGACCCGACTCTCCAAATTTTCAACTAGGACTTTGCAATCCCTATAAAGCAACCGAGACGAGATAAGAGGAACCCCAAGATACGCACTGGCAATGTGCCTTCCGCAAACGGCATAAGATCCAGAATACTAGATTTCACATCAGGAGGAACATTACAGAAGAAAGCAGTACTCTTAGGAATACTTGGAACCAAACCTAACACATTTTTAAATTCATCCATAGCATCCATGATGGTGTGAACCGACTCCAGATGCCCCTAGCGAAAATAAATAAATCATCTGCAAAACATAGATTAACAATACGTTGATGTTCACAATGGTTATGATACAGAAATTCCTCCGCCAAACGAACACGCCTCCGTAGCAGGAGAGTCAAAATTCCATAACCAACGTAAATAAATAAGGAGATAATGGATCACCCTGTCTTAGCCCACGCTTACCCTTAAACCAGCCATGGAGATTACCATTAATACAAATAGAATACGAGGTCGTATTCACCCACTCCATAATCCATTCAACCATCGTAGTGTGGAATCCGAACCCAAGCAAAATCACCCTAAGAAAACCTCAATCAACAATATCATAGGCCTTTTGAATATCAACTTTGAAAGAACGACGAGGAGGACCAATATTCCTATGATAACTTCGCATTAATTCCTGTGTAAGTAATATATTATCCGAAATCCTAAGCCCCAGAACAAAAGCATATTGATTGATATTAACCAAGTCCCCTAAAACCACTTTAATACGATTAGAAATAATATTCGTAATGCAATTGAAAAATTCTTTTTGTATTACCTTTTTATTGTAAAAATAGTGATCCTTGTTGAGTTTCAGCTTATAAGATCTAGTAATAAGCAATTGGGCTTATTACCCAAGACTTATAGCTTATTTCTAATAAGCTCACTTAGCTTTATGTAAATATCTTTCATGTTTTATCTTAGTTAGGCCAAAGGTATCTCTACTTAAAATCAGCTTATCAGCTTAAGTATTGAGCTTATTAGGCTTATTAGACCCAATAACTTAGCTTATAGCTTTTTGAGGGTGTTAAGTGCTTATTCAGCTTTTAGGCCTTTAAGAAAAGTTGTTTAAAATTGAATTTTTAGTCAAGTAGTGCTTTTGCTTTTTTGTTTTTCCAAAAAGTTTCTTATTCGACCCAAAAGCCCAATAAGCTTAGGTTGTTTTTAGATCTGGCCCATTTGGAGGCTCATTTAGCATTTTTATCAAATTTATTTTTCATTTTTTATTTTATTAGGTTAAAATAAATTAGTTTTGATTTTTTTTTATTTTAATGTTAGTTTTTTTATTTGCGTGAAAGCGTAGTTTGTTTTAGTTTTAATCGTCGTAGTGTAGAATCGTCTTTTCTTCTTAAATCCTTTCTTTCTAAAATCGTAACTAATCCAAATACGTACATAATTGGCCATACCTCTCTCCTCGTCACAATGAATCTGTGGTTAGCTTGATTTCACGTTTTTACGTATTTTTCATATATACCACCTATAACTATCAACCATAAAATATTGCTAATATTATGCTTTTGTGGCATGGTGTAGTGCTAGAGTATGCATTTTTCTAAAGAATTTCTCACGAGATTCTAAATCTTTCATAAAAACCATACTCGAACACTACAGCTAAAACCTTATTCATTTAAGGGGAACATTAAAATGTTCTACAGCCAAATATAATTTCATCTTTTGACCCAAGATAGATTAATACATTGGTGTCCAAAATATCAAGGGTTAACATTTTGGATAAGGGGGAAATGGGATTAATATGATTAAACCACTCAAGGGTGGCTTAGTGGCAAAAAGAATTGTGACTATCACTCCAAAGTGTGTGAGGTCTCAAGTTCAATTCCCACTAGGTGCAAACAACCTTGAAGTAGCCACGCCAACCTCCTGAAAATGGAGGGCTTTACCTGGTTTAAGTCTGTGTGGTGGTGGGCTCAAACCCCGTGGATTAGTCGACCAATGAGTCGATAATCACGGTTACAAAAAAAAATATATGTGATTAAAAAGAAAAATACTTAAATGAAAATCATAACTTAATATGTGTAATGCACATGTTAATGGAGAGCGTTTTGAATGATCAAAACACTTGAGGTACAAATAGTTTGATACTATTATCAAAAGTACCTTAAGTGATTTTCAAGAAGTTTTCATGGTGACAAATACTTACCCACAACATATTTAACTCACGACGGAAGTGGTGAACAAAGGATGGTAAGATTAGATATAAGTCCAATGATTCTTCCAGAACCGGAGGAATCTTCCCAAGGACATTGCATAGTTGGAAATAGTAGTCCTTAGAAAAGATGTGGAAAGTTTTTGAACGTAGCATAATGCCGACCAAGTACTTAAGCTAGCACTGGAACAACCACAACAAGGTGCAAGTAACGACGTATTGGTAAGCATTAAAGGGGTTGAAGAATGAAAAAGAATTGTAAAGATAAAGGGTGTAGAGAAAGAAGCCCTCCTTTTAACTTAGCCAAACTAGGTCAACACATAAACTATCGGGATTATTTTAAATGATGCTCAGTATTGAAGATAGACATCATGGACCTAGTGATGCAATTCACAACCCTTTCCAGCTAACTCAAATATCTCTCAAAGATATTTGTTTTAATCTCACGAAGTTCAACACATTATCCATCGGTTTATTCATTCGGAATAAATTGGTATTGAAAAGGTGGCCATCCTCTCCAGCCTCCGATCACAAAATCAATGTGCACAATTGAGTCTAGATCCCCGAGATCATCGATTGTCTTATTAGGACACTATCCAGTTATTCCTTGCTTCTTCACACACTGTGAAAAGTAAGAAAAATCATAATAATCCTACGTAATATTCTTGTAATATTTCCAGAACATCTGAATGATACGAAAGTGTTACAATGAAGATGGAAATCCTGCTTGAGCCAACATCAAACAAGCTCATGGTAGGTAACACGTGTGGTTCTTTATGAACTAAACTTATGATAATTAGAAAGAAATTATGGTTTGATTCTTAAATGAACTCAAACTTTTTTCAGGGCCTCTACGCAATATCCAAGTGATCTTGCCAGAACACTCAGAGTTACACTATTTAGTGTTCACAGTGACGAATGGAAATCCTTCCAGTGTTAACATCAAACAACACTAAGGTAGGTGACAAGCAAGATTCTACATGAATCAAGCTCGTGACAACTGGAAAGAAATGATAGTGCGATTCTTAATTGAATCAAACTTGTTCTAGGTATTTGAATTGACGACTTCAATCATAAGGATAATATTATCCAACTGATTCACTCTTTACGTTCACAGACTGCTTTGAGACGGCTGAGTAAAGAGAACGAGAACACCCGCGAAATCCTGTCAAGGAGGTTCTTAATTGAAACTACCTACCACATGTACGATATCTAATATCGTCTATCGGTCTTCACTAATCGGAGGTAAAATGCTACCGAATTCGGACGAAATATTCAAATCTATTTCGTTTGTGTCTATATATGTTGGTTCATATAAAGAAGGTGGCGTTGTGGTGTACCAAAAGAATTCGTCCCCACATGCTTATACTTTCAACATCAAAGACTTCAACAATTCAAGAAAACTCAAAAATCAAGATTTATATTGTATCAAACTTTGATGTTTTCAAGAATTCAACAAGGTATAAGTATATGGGACAAAAGTCACGAGGAGGCAATTACCACAAGGAGGCAAAGGTCACACTTGAAGTTGGTCTCAAGATGCTCTCATAATCACATACACGTCAAGGTCAAAAGAACATGCTTCAAGCCTAAAGCCTAAAGACTATCACAACATATTCACAAGAAGAAAGAAAAAGAGAAATAGAAGAAACTACAAGCACAAGAATGAAGATCTATTATAGTATGCTAGGATTAGAATTTTGTAATTTGGAGTGACCTCCCTTAGGGGGGATTGTTGGAAACTGTTTTACCGTTAGAAGACCCAGTCACTCCGACAGTAGCATTACAGGCTCATAGTTTAGTTAAATGATAAAATTATTAGCAAACCTGGTCCATGGACTTGTCATGGTCGGTGGCCCAAGCCCATCATATGGGATTGGGTATATAAACTCTCTTCTACCTTCTCACATATTGGTTGGTTCATTATTCTAATACATTTTCACATATTTCTCTCTACCTTCTCACCACTTTCCATCTCAAGAAAAACCTTCCACCTCTCTCTCTCTCTCTCTCTCTCTCTCTCTCTCTCTACATATATATATAATATATATATATATATATATATATATATATATATATATATATATATATATATATATATATATATATATATATATATATATA